>QNGE01002808.1:44954-87134 GCA_008508345.1 Paragonimus westermani | reverse complement strand
AAAGAGGTTATCTACCCATAATTGTCTGTCACTACCAGTGTACGCATTAGTGCTTCAAATAGCATTATTACGAAGAGCCCACAACCACAAAGAATACCTCAATCAGTAGGCGTTGTCACACTCGTTTAAAACGCGACAGGAACGTAGTCGTGGTACTTATTGAAAACCGAAGCACACTCACCTGTGTACGTTGCATGGCGTGAAATCAATGAATAACGTAGTCCCATGAGCTGAACTGTCTGCCCTGTACTGTTCTATAGTTTCGTTTCATACACTGCTCGACATGGGGGTGATTTCAGTGTTCTCTGAGACACAGGTCGATTGAAACAAGTTTGGACAACTTCAGGACCTCATCTGTTCAACAGATAGGCCTGGAGGGAAGAGGCAGTAAGAACTAAAATATAGTTTGTTCACAGGTGAACCCCGAGGAGACGTATAATTAGCAAATGATAAAACACATTAGGGCACAGAACCAATCCGCTTGGGGCCGTCACGTTTCGCATCCCCATTGTTGCGCTTGGTTTGGAGTGAAAGTGTCGAAGGTGCATGTTTGATGAAGCTTTCTGTCCGATTGGTTCCCCAAAATGCACGACCGCTTGTCATACTGGCGTGGAGAGTGAAAAACTGCTCGCGTTTTTCGTTCATTCGTTGGTCGTTGAAATAAATGAACGTATTCAACTACATACACATCATGTCACCAATGCACAGCCCATTCTTATTAAAATAAGGTCGGAATGCGTTTTCATTCCAGTGTTGATCGTTGAAGTAAAATAATCATATACACTAGACTGTTGAGCATTTCGCCAGAATCCACACACATTGCCACTAACCTCTTCTGCTACCTTGGCTTGGCGTTCAGGCGAAAGCTATAGGGGTTTCCACCCATTTAAGTACAGCCACATCAGGTGGGTCAAAGAGGGGTAGGCGTCAAACTTCGGTTATGCTTCTATAGTTTCATTTCAGACCACAAACTGCGTAGCAATGATTGGGCTATGAGGGGCGATCTTGAGAATATTCAGGAACTACCTTAAAGTTGTAGCACTACCTATCTTCTCACAGGAACAATAAGAGTAGGCATATGCTCTCCAAGCGAGGAGTACTACAATCGCCTACTGAATGAAAGTGATCTTCGATACCTTATCCAATGTGTTGGAGAAACTTAGTGCACTTCTCGGAAGCTTGATGTGGTTTCGAACTCATCCACTGCGCATATTGATAATCAGACCAGACAGCAAAACCCCAGTCACTGCGCCTCCGGGTTGGCCTAGTCCCGCACTAAAGAGTATGACCGACCATTAAAAAACTCATTCCAATTGGGATCCGTAAGTGCAAATTCTTGCTCTCGAACTCATATTCATTAGCGTTATCCGCTTTCAGCCAGAACCTTGGATGCTACGATTCGAGCTGCCGCTGGTCCTCACAAGTATACACGAAGTGGCAGATTGATAAACATATTCAGTTGTAGAAAGATGGAATAAAAATGAGACAGTGAAGGCTCACAGAAGAGAAGAGGTGACGACCTTGGGGGTGCAGGCTCGCCATTAATCGCGACAGATTGCCATGTCGGAGAGTTTTTAATGAGTGGTGTAGACAGTCGCGAACTTCCCCAATCAGTAGACGGCACCTACCAACCTTGCTCAGCGGAACGGTCAGGGATTTCGTAGCTGGTGGCTACGTCATCGCTTGGCTACCTTGCGGTTTCTTCCAATCATCCACAACCACACTGAACAATGCACGGTGAGGCAGGCGCTCCATCAGCATATGAAATACGTGGCCCAACCAACCAAGATCATACATCCTCAGTACCTCGGTTATCGGTCACGAAATTGCATACTCCCAAAATACAGGCCGACGGGCTGCCAATTCATTCACACAATCAACCCATTAGATGCTGGCCAACTGGCGGAGACAACAGTGGTCGAACACAGAGAGTCCAAATGCATCCTCCGCATTAATGAGCCACGCATTGTAAACCTTGCATTTTCCG
The DNA here is from genome assembly GCA_008508345.1 of Paragonimus westermani. Lineage (NCBI taxonomy): Eukaryota > Metazoa > Platyhelminthes > Trematoda > Plagiorchiida > Troglotrematidae > Paragonimus > Paragonimus westermani. Next base: position 85,147 of record QNGE01002808.1, on the reverse strand, counting down.
GAAGAACGGACGGCACTGTTACGCCACACGTAGTGAACAGTGGTGAGTGCACTACGCGCTTTCACTACCCTCGTGGACAGCTCATCAGCAATATTGCAAGCTGACGAGATGACACCACCCAGGTAAGTTAGGTGATCGAAAACCTCCTGCAGGATGTCAACAACAACAGAGATGGGATCAGTGCCGAACTCACTATGGAACGGTACCTTGACATTTTAAAGGCATAGTGTGTATACTGTTTAGACTAGGTATTTCATGCAATCAACTTAGCATAGGTTGTATGTTCTTTGCAAAAAAGCTAAGTAGAACAGTGTTGTCTGCGTGCTTAACGGTATTTAGCTTACTATCTGGTATAAACTCTACTCCGAGATCCTCGAAACCTCTGAGCACTGCTTCCACAATATCATCTATCACATATTTGAAGAGAAATGGGAAGGTCAGACACTCACTTTACACGCTACCTGAAGTAGAGCACCTTGGAGATAGTTATTTCTAAATACGCGCGCTGCGCATGCGGCGGCTTCATTACAGTGTTACACTTCAATGGAAGTGTCCTGCTATGGGGAAAGCTCCTAAGAGCCTGTTCAGCGGTTAAATTGAAAATATTCTTTGGGTCTAAAAATGATACGCTCGGTGGCTGAGAAAGTCTCTACTCCTTTTGTAACGTCTCTAGCATTATGAGACTCATGTGTGGCTTAGATGAGAGAGAAACAAGACGAACACCTCTGTGATTGTCACATGCTGTCCTGGAACCCTTTTTAAAAATTGGAATGGCTGTTGACAAGCACCAATCATGGGACACTTTCTGAGTCTCCCATGTAGGACGGCGGAGTGTGGCCGATTCAGTCGACAATATCCCACGACTGTCTTTGTAAAGCGTCCGGACCAACGGCTTTCTTACGTCTCAGTGTGTTCAGCTCCAAAGCCACTTCGGCTTTCGTCGGATGATTGGCGGGAGCGTCAAAACTAACCACAAAGTCTCTACCATTCATATCCAAATGAAGTGGCACAGGTTCGTTGAACTGTTCCTCAAGTTGTTCAGCCCGTTTTATCAGGTCGCTGCGACAGACTGCAAATTACTGGGCCATTTAGTCGCATATTGTCTCAGCGACATCAAGTCGGCGGCCAGCCTAATCACAAATCAGGAAAAATTGGCTAAACTCAATAGAAATTACTGATGAGTAGTCGGGGATTTGGTTTATTTTCAAGTTGACCATCACTCACATTTGATCGCAGCGTTCGCATTCAGATAGACTATCCAGCCAGCCTCTTTTCGAAAAGAGGCTGGCTGGATAGTCTATCTGAATGCGAACGCTGCGATTAATAGAAATTCTTGCTCCATCCGTTTGATCGGTTCGGAGAAGTAAGTCTCACGGTCCTTACACAACAAGTCCTGAAGTGTGTTCTAATTCAAGACGACCTTTGTCGTATTAGGAGACGGAAGTCAATCGGCATTGGTCCTCCCGACTCAGCAGTAATCCACTTCTGTTGTGTTGGCGGTACTCCTTTGTAACAGACCACTTCGGAAGAGGTCCACGTAGCAGTTTGGATTTCCGCCCAGTTTTTACTTGGATCACATACCCACTGTAACTTACGCAGTCTAATCGTCAGTTTCGTTTGGTAAACGTTTCGTGTACCAACGGAGTACATGATTTTTGCGAGCAGCTCATCTATGAAGAATCAGCAAAACGGAAAGGGCACTAGCAACGACATGATCTGAGTCAAGGTGTTCACACTAAAGCGAACGACAATCTTAAAAGGAGTGGCGTTGTCAGCGGACGGCGATATGACAAATTCGCATTGATAGCGTAGTCCTACAAAGGGGTCTCCATAATGCCCTTGCTTTCAATGAAATGCGAAACTCGGTAGAATTCATGAAGTGCACATAATATCAACAGTCGATCATTATTGTCAGCTAGTCGGACCCGGACACCAAATGTACCACTTAGTAGCTTCTCCTCTGGATTAATAAGACCGCGTTGGGTGTGCCTATCGCTGGCATGCGCAGTGATTCCCGAGTGCTTAATTTGCTTCAGATGATTTAAGACGGCAGCCCAGAAGGTATCCTTTTTGGCGTCCGAACTACTGTCTGTTGGATCAGATATTCAGGTTAAACATCACTCACATTTGATCGCAGTCTTCGCATTCAGATAGTCTTTCCAGTCAGCCAGCCGGAAGCACCAGACTCTAATTGAGCTTGACAGCGAAACTGGAGTCTAGTGACCACCATATCAGGTTAGCAACATACGTCAGAAACTGTCAGAAAGTATAGTAGCTACGATAAACCAATTCACTCAGTTTTACGCTCTTCTCTGCTTCTAATTTTTCAGTCTTCAAGCCAAAAGGCTTATTGTAGACATTGGTACCTTTAATGCTCACATGTCCCAACAAACAGATCAACAAATCGCCGTGGCTACTTGGACTCCGGAACAAGACATGTATCTACCATCTTAACGTTATCGTTCTCTCTTGAGTTGTGCTATGTACCAGCGATTCTTTCCCAAGATCTTTGATACCAAATCCTGCGTTCAAGCGAGAATGGGGGGTTTATATTGAGCTGAGATACACAGCTCACTCAATAGCGAGTGTTCGCTTGTGTTTTGCTAGTCTTGACGCTTCAGTTTTCATCTGTCGGCAAAAAACGAGAAGACGTTTATTTACCACGTTTGCGTAAGTGCTAATGGACAGCAACCCGGATGCTCTCAGTTGCGCTCTCTACAATGTTCTATTTCTGTGTCCGCACGACCAGGTCTTCCTAATCCAGAAACAAAGCGGGTGCATGGTGGGTTCACTGCCATGGTGCGATGTAGACGGTAGCAGTCGACTGTTACAGTTATGTGCACCTCATGAGCTCTGTATGTAGGGTTGCAAATTTCAGTGCAAACGATGGGATGGAATGTAGTTCAGTTGCAGGAATAGGCCAACGAAAAAGACGTACGGAGCACGAAGTTGAAACTGGAAAATTTTATGCCCCTATAGATACATGGGTGGCTTGGTGGACAGTTTTCCGCCATCTCGCCTGGCGATCGGGGTTCGAGTTCCTGAACCACCGTTTCGTCACCACATTACTCATAAAACGTACAGTAGTCTTAATTCTTGATCTATTTCTGCCATGAATGGTATAGAAAGATCAGTTGATCCAGCATCTGACAGACAAGTTACAACGTGTACGGCAGTCAGTCAGTCTTCTACAGGGTAGAGTGCCTAGACAACAACCAGGGTCAGTGCAACGTCGCAACAAAGCGACGGCTGGAGCGGTCGCCATCCGATTAGTTCGTCCCCTGTTGTGTTGAGAAATTTATTCAAACTGTTGAAAGTTCTTGATCCACTATGCGCCTACCAACGAACGATTCATCGAGAGTTAATATTGACAGACTGTTCAAACCGCCCTGTAAGTGGGTAGGACTGATTTGGTTGCTTCCTTGTTGTCTAGTTGTAACCACGTTTTTTCCAAGGTTTAATCGCCAACTATTGTTAACACCGTGGTATTTGATAGCTTGCCCTACTGTTCTGTGCGGTATCATTTGCTAACGGTCAGATTTAGTGTACAGACCTCACTTGTTTGTATGCTGTAAGTTTAACTATTAGTACATTATGTACAGAACCAGTTTGATCCGAGCAAATCTTTCATATTCCGCCTCGTTCTGCCCAAATCAAGAGGTGGATAGCTGTCCTGGTAGACTGCGTATAACCATGGAACAATGCAGATTTTATACCTCAACTAACTGAGGGCTTATGAATGTTAAAATCTCGGGCCAACATACGTCTGCACTGCCCCCCTAATTAACTAGGCCATACAAATATCAAGTTTTATCCACCGGCGGTATGGAATCTAAGGTGTTAGAGCATTCGCCGAAATGGGTTTCGATTGGTAACGATTTGTTACGATAGTTTTACTGATGGGCACCCGACGACCTTTATTAATAGTGAAAACCATATTTCTCTCCAGCCCCTTTGTAGTGATGGAGCTACGCGTATAGTATGTTTCCAACATTTCTGCTGAGATCCCGCCTGAACTTTAAGCGAATAGAGTAGATTTGGGCTGCATAATGCCGATAAAAGTGGTCAAACGAACTGAGCAAAAACGTTTGTGCCACAATGAATATAGAATCCAGAGAGGTGTCATTGTATATCAGTCCCGCCTGCAAGGTATGGATTAGTTAGTAAGCTAAGCCTTGATAAACGTCGTTTTGTCGGCGACGACCAACATTGTTCGTCAGGATCGGGAAGCACACCATATTCAGTTTAGCTTTTTATCACAACCGAACTACCATTCAGTTTGTGAGTGACACTAATACAACAAAAGTTCCCTCATCCCTCTTGGGATGGAAGTCTTTTCTATGTAGGCTAATTGGCAAACAAATATATTTTCGCTCATTTGCACTACCTCTTCAATCCGCCGATCTTGATTCGATTGTGCTGGCCGAAAATAGAGTGCGAGTCACCTCACTGAATCCAGTCGTTTCTGTCTAAAGAGTGATCTTTTGAGATCGGAAGTGTTATGGGAGCAATGTACTCAGGGGAAATGAGGAAGCCAGATGAGGGAAGGTTCAAAGTACACTCACAAGACTTCAAGTGAATTGGGCAATACTGTAGCGAGGAGGCGTCCAATAAAGCACAATCCTTATTGTCCAAATCGCCAGTCGCATGCAACGCGCGCTCTCTCGTTTATGAGTCATAATTCCAACCCGCAACACACCCCCCCCGGTTTCCGTTCACACGTCGTGTGCACTTCTGATCGGTTCCTTCTATCGGAGGGTTTTCCGCTTGCCATTCCTCGTCTGTTTGTCCGATTTCCTTGCGCAGTGGCTCGTCCGGCTGCTCGTGCTGTCCGCCATCCACCCAATGTTGGCCTTGACCGTATTCCAACATCGTGTCGAGATGTTCCTCTAAATGTTGGAAAAACCACGCCTCCGATCTGGCCGTCTGTCGTATTTCGCCTGCCCTGCCTCGCCCGTTGGTCCGATCCAGTCGAGCGATGACTCATCCGGTCGCGCACGTTGTTCTTGATTCGACCGCGGCAAGCTTTTGAACGTACCTCCCCCGCGTTGATGTATTTGGCCGAGCGTTCGAAAACTCGTACCTCCGACCTGACAATCCATCACAATACGTCTGTTCCTGTTTTCAGGCGCAGTTAAACCGGTGTGATAGAAAACGATAGCACAATGGTACGACGAGGCTGAACCAACGTTTGCCAACCACAAACCCACGTACACAGATTCACAGGAAACTGTTGGAGGAATCCATTTTATTCCGTCTAAAACCGCCTCCTCCCTCTAGAAAACGGTGCTATCTAATCATAATGAGCAGAAATGTCGTGAACAGTCGAGAGGTAAACTTTGCTACTTTTTTTTTACCTGTTCATCCTTTATTCCGCTATGCTCATTGGTGGCTTAGTGACCGTAACTACTTGATATCTGTCCTTCGATTTTTTGAATCGAACATGTTTTTCGGTCGCTACGCCCCCTTTAAATACCTTGCAATTTTCTCCTTGACACATAGATTGTTGGGGGCGAAAAAGGGTTGCTTTTTCACCCGTCTTTTGGTTTGACTCCGGCGTTATTTTCGGGACCAAGATTCTCCGTTTTAATTATATCAAGGAGGAGAATCCGATTTCTGTCGATCGCATTATTATACCGTGGACGAGCCATCTTATTGAGTCGAGGGTTAATAACAGTAACACGGTTGGCTGAGCCAAACCAGTGGATTTTATCGATTAACTTGTAGACATCCACTACGCTGTACCATCCACAGAATCAGCCACCACTGATTTGGCCATACCACGCAGATAAAACGGGTTTGCATGTTTGACCTAGACCACCGAGAGCAGCTCAAGGGCATCAGCGTATCGCTCACAAGCAACTCAAATGTCACGCACAGTTTAAACGGAACAAAATCACCACCACAGCGACCTTGGGCCTGGGGTCGCCGCTCACTTTGGCAATGACTAGGAATATGCCCAGAGAACAAAAATTCACCTGATTTGTGATTAGGCTGGCCGCCGACTTGATGTCGCTGAGACAATATGCGACTAAATGGCCCAGTAATTTGCAGTCTGTCGCAGCGACCTGATAAAACGGGCTGAACAACTTGAGGAACAGTTCAACGAACCTGTGCCACTTCATTTGGATATGAATGGTAGAGACTTTGTGGTTAGTTTTGACGCTCCCGCCAATCATCCGACGAAAGCCGAAGTGGCTTTGGAGCTGAACACACTGAGACGTAAGAAAGCCGTTGGTCCGGACGCTTTACAAAGACAGTCGTGGGATATTGTCGACTGAATCGGCCACACTCCGCCGTCCTACATGGGAGACTCAGAAAGTGTCCCATGATTGGTGCTTGTCAACAGCCATTCCAATTTTTAAAAAGGGTTCCAGGACAGCATGTGACAATCACAGAGGTGTTCGTCTTGTTTCTCTCTCATCTAAGCCACACATGAGTCTCATAATGCTAGAGACGTTACAAAAGGAGTAGAGACTTTCTCAGCCACCGAGCGTATCATTTTTAGACCCAAAGAATATTTTCAATTTAACCGCTGAACAGGCTCTTAGGAGCTTTCCCCATAGCAGGACACTTCCATTGAAGTGTAACACTGTAATGAAGCCGCCGCATGCGCAGCGCGCGTATTTAGAAATAACTATCTCCAAGGTGCTCTACTTCAGGTAGCGTGTAAAGTGAGTGTCTGACCTTCCCATTTCTCTTCAAATATGTGATAGATGATATTGTGGAAGCAGTGCTCAGAGGTTTCGAGGATCTCGGAGTAGAGTTTATACCAGATAGTAAGCTAAATACCGTTAAGCACGCAGACAACACTGTTCTACTTAGCTTTTTTGCAAAGAACATACAACCTATGCTAAGTTGATTGCATGAAATACCTAGTCTAAACAGTATACACACTATGCCTTTAAAATGTCAAGGTACCGTTCCATAGTGAGTTCGGCACTGATCCCATCTCTGTTGTTGTTGACATCCTGCAGGAGGTTTTCGATCACCTAACTTACCTGGGTGGTGTCATCTCGTCAGCTTGCAATATTGCTGATGAGCTGTCCACGAGGGTAGTGAAAGCGCGTAGTGCACTCACCACTGTTCACTACGTGTGGCGTAACAGTGCCGTCCGTTCTTCCGGAAAATGCAAGGTTTACAATGCGTGGCTCATTAATGCGGAGGATGCATTTGGACTCTCTGTGTTCGACCACTGTTGTCTCCGCCAGTTGGCCAGCATCTAATGGGTTGATTGTGTGAATGAATTGGCAGCCCGTCGGCCTGTATTTTGGGAGTATGCAATTTCGTGACCGATAACCGAGGTACTGAGGATGTATGATCTTGGTTGGTTGGGCCACGTATTTCATATGCTGATGGAGCGCCTGCCTCACCGTGCATTGTTCAGTGTGGTTGTGGATGATTGGAAGAAACCGCAAGGTAGCCAAGCGATGACGTAGCCACCAGCTACGAAATCCCTGACCGTTCCGCTGAGCAAGGTTGGTAGGTGCCGTCTACTGATTGGGGAAGTTCGCGACTGTCTACACCACTCATTAAAAACTCTCCGACATGGCAATCTGTCGCGATTAATGGCGAGCCTGCACCCCCAAGGTCGTCACCTCTTCTCTTCTGTGAGCCTTCACTGTCTCATTTTTATTCCATCTTTCTACAACTGAATATGTTTATCAATCTGCCACTTCGTGTATACTTGTGAGGACCAGCGGCAGCTCGAATCGTAGCATCCAAGGTTCTGGCTGAAAGCGGATAACGCTAATGAATATGAGTTCGAGAGCAAGAATTTGCACTTACGGATCCCAATTGGAATGAGTTTTTTAATGGTCGGTCATACTCTTTAGTGCGGGACTAGGCCAACCCGGAGGCGCAGTGACTGGGGTTTTGCTGTCTGGTCTGATTATCAATATGCGCAGTGGATGAGTTCGAAACCACATCAAGCTTCCGAGAAGTGCACTAAGTTTCTCCAACACATTGGATAAGGTATCGAAGATCACTTTCATTCAGTAGGCGATTGTAGTACTCCTCGCTTGGAGAGCATATGCCTACTCTTATTGTTCCTGTGAGAAGATAGGTAGTGCTACAACTTTAAGGTAGTTCCTGAATATTCTCAAGATCGCCCCTCATAGCCCAATCATTGCTACGCAGTTTGTGGTCTGAAATGAAACTATAGAAGCATAACCGAAGTTTGACGCCTACCCCTCTTTGACCCACCTGATGTGGCTGTACTTAAATGGGTGGAAACCCCTATAGCTTTCGCCTGAACGCCAAGCCAAGGTAGCAGAAGAGGTTAGTGGCAATGTGTGTGGATTCTGGCGAAATGCTCAACAGTCTAGTGTATATGATTATTTTACTTCAACGATCAACACTGGAATGAAAACGCATTCCGACCTTATTTTAATAAGAATGGGCTGTGCATTGGTGACATGATGTGTATGTAGTTGAATACGTTCATTTATTTCAACGACCAACGAATGAACGAAAAACGCGAGCAGTTTTTCACTCTCCACGCCAGTATGACAAGCGGTCGTGCATTTTGGGGAACCAATCGGACAGAAAGCTTCATCAAACATGCACCTTCGACACTTTCACTCCAAACCAAGCGCAACAATGGGGATGCGAAACGTGACGGCCCCAAGCGGATTGGTTCTGTGCCCTAATGTGTTTTATCATTTGCTAATTATACGTCTCCTCGGGGTTCACCTGTGAACAAACTATATTTTAGTTCTTACTGCCTCTTCCCTCCAGGCCTATCTGTTGAACAGATGAGGTCCTGAAGTTGTCCAAACTTGTTTCAATCGACCTGTGTCTCAGAGAACACTGAAATCACCCCCATGTCGAGCAGTGTATGAAACGAAACTATAGAACAGTACAGGGCAGACAGTTCAGCTCATGGGACTACGTTATTCATTGATTTCACGCCATGCAACGTACACAGGTGAGTGTGCTTCGGTTTTCAATAAGTACCACGACCACGTTCCTGTCGCGTTTTAAACGAGTGTGACAACGCCTACTGATTGAGGTATTCTTTGTGGTTGTGGGCTCTTCGTAATAATGCTATTTGAAGCACTAATGCGTACACTGGTAGTGACAGACAATTATGGGTAGATAACCTCTTTGGGAAATTATAACAGAATACATTGGACAACCCGGTTGCATCAGTTACACAAAATTGCAGTATGGAACGAAGTAACGTCCATCGAAATTAAGGGACGCTAATTATGAAATGAATGCTCCATATGTCCGCACGCCAAATGTTGGGGATTGTGTGTGCTTTGCTGTGGAAAAGCACCTTTCGTATGATTGTCTCAACGTAGTGATATAATGTTGCTGTTGGGTTATTTTCTGAGCTGGCTATTTATCTTTTGAGTATGTCGTTGCCACAACTAGAAATATTGTCAGTCCAACTTTGAGTGTAGTTTCCCACATATATTACACCATTTACGTACTACTTTGACCAGTTGAAAAACGCGCAGTCTCTGTGATGATGACCAGGAGAGTAGAGAACGGAAAGTGGGTTATATGGAAATGGGAATTTCACAACAAAGGTGTCATATACTTCCATTCAATGCCGTTTCAGAGAATATCTAAGCACGTGTACTAGATGACAATGTCGTGAGAAACTAGGACTTTTTTCAAAACCTTCGGGCATCAAAGCCTCGTCATACACTTGCCAGCTGAATTCAATCCTACACAGGTTATTCGTAACGTGTATCAAACGAATGGTTTTTACTGGCACATCCTGTGTGTAGCGAGCTAATCATGTTCAACGGCATACAAAACTCGCACGTGCATTAAACGTGTTACATTCAAAGGAAACTAGAACAGCCCTGCCAGTGTAAAGGAATCTGCCGCTGGAGATGATTTTAAATCAGAATTAGCGCCAGTAGCATTATTTTCGAGTCAACTTTCAAAACGATCAGAATGTCTTGACTGCAGTTACATGCCTGATTGCACACAGCCGAATATTCCTATTGATATTTTTCTTATTCATTTGGCTGCGGTTTTTTTCCTCCAGATTTTTCATAGCCATTATTTTGGCACCCAGTTCGATCGGACTTAAAGTTGTCCACGTTTGCTTTAAAATGTTCAAGTCGTACCTATGGAGTCCAAGTGTAGAATCAAAATTTAGATACTATGTCCTAAAACATGGTTAACTCGGCAAATGTACTGATCGGACGTCGGTCAACTCGTGTTCGAAAACCAAAACTCCGGTGTAGTCAAGCTTTCATTTTAACCCGAGGTTATTTGTAGCCTACATACCTGCAATAGGCGCATATTGAACAGACGTAACTTAATATGCGAAGTTTTGCACACGGTTCAATATGTAGAAATAATATCTAAGTCAGCTTGACTTTTCGGAAGCAATATGAAGGCGTCTGATAGCACACGTGGATGTCTTCTCGATGGTACTGTGTTGAGTCCACTTACGGTTCACGACGGCTAAACAGTAGCAAGGCTACCAATCACTTCAATTTCCTGCTACTCCAATCGTTAGCGTCGCGCAGCCTTATAAGATCCATATCACACTGTAACACGTCCTATGATAGGAAAGTTAAAAGCATTGCCAAGTGGTCTGTCTAACAATCCAGATACACATATGTATGGCCTTTCCACGTACTTTGGTTGATTCAATTGGCTTTCATCACTTAGGTTCACATATGTGACTTGCTTCTAACCGTACAGCTCGCGTACGTCACGATAAAAAAAAGCGGACCTGAAAGAAATGCACACGTCCGTGGTTAGAAAACACTCAATGGGCATCCACTTCGCTGACCGGTAGCTTCTAAGATCAAATAAAGACTGACGAGTTTCACATCCAAAAATCGATGCACACATTACTTGCACCCAAATCAGTGTGTATAATAGTAAACTGACCCTTTGCAATCGAATTCCGTAGTTCATACACGCGGAAACAGATTTACAGTCGCGATCCAACTGGAACGTCTCATTCGGGTCCTGTAAAATCCGGTAGGTTCAATGAGATGAATTTCAGAAAAATTCGAAAAAGAACTTTCGTATATGAAATGTGTTGTGATAGTGTTTCGCGTTGCAATCAGTTTACTCTGGATGACAAACGTTGAATTTCGAGGACAGTGTGGTCGGTAGGAAAGCATATAGACAGAAATTTCATCAGAATCAATGAACATGGCCACAATCCAATCAAATGATAAATGGCAAAACTTGTGTAGTTCTGGAAGTAGACGGAGTCTAAAAAAGAACAATGAATGAAGAACTGGTGGCTGGCGCCACTCAAACGAGACGTTTCTGGTGTAGCTGTCTGAATCCCACTGTCTACTAGTATGTATCACCATCTGTAGCAATATGAGTAAATAAACTATTCTCTTTTGAAACCTCACCCCGTTAGGAGAGTTACAGCAAGATAGTTTCAACTATGGACAAGTTTTGTAACATTTGTCTGCCGATTTAGAACAACTTGCATATGCAAAAAATTCAGTGACATCTTCCTTACTATCAAGTCGGCGACAAAAGAACAAATTACAAAGATAGCAGGTTGGACTGTAGTTTGGTTGCACTTATGGTAAATGAAATATACAAGCAAACAGGAAACAAGTTGAGACACACATACGAACATTCCGAGTGTCGTAATTTTGCTAGGATTATAAGAGGGTGCTCTGGGCACTTCGTTTCAGAACGTTGACACACCGACTGGACACACTTCAGAGGAAAGGTTGTAACAAATTCGGAAGCAAACACCTTCAAGTTCGTTTCAAGACAGCCGCTGATTGAGATGCCGAGCAGTACATAACGGAACGTCTGTGTACTCTGTGAGCTAATAAAGCCTCAGACTTTTGGTCTGGTGCAAGCCCGGTAATCCAAAACATTACCACTTCGAAATGGTCATACACACGTGATACGCAGCAGTTGTTTTCCTGGAAAATTGCAAGTCCCGTTTGCAGAACGTCCTAAACTACGAATATGGGAGTTGGCTTCTTGAACATCATTTACTGTCGTAAGTTCACTCACTTCAATGGTTGAAAATGTCCGTAACACGATAGGCGAATGTACGTCGTCGTCCGATTTACCGAAGCACACGTTCTACATCTCCGCAGTGACATTTTTGTGTCGTAGAACGGACTAGCTTGTAAATATTCCCACCACTCAGGTGAACTAGGCGTCTTTGATGAGTCTAATAAACAACTTTCAACTCACGATAAGTCATATTGTGGTGGATTGTCAGGCCGGAGGTGCGAGTTTTCGAACGCTCGGCCGAATACCTCAACGTGGGGGAGGTACGTTCGAAAACCTGCCGCGATCGGATCAAGGACAACGTGCGCAACCGGGTGAGTCATCGCTCGACTGGATCGGACCAACGAGCGAGGCAGGGCAGGCGAAATACAGCAGACGGCCAGATCGGAGGCGTGGTTTTTCCAACATTTAGAGGAACATCTCGACACGATGTTGGAATACGGTCAAGGCCAACACTGGGTGGATGGTGGACAGCACGAGCAGCCGGGCGAGCCATCGCGCAACGAAATCGGACAAACAGACGAGGAATGGCAAGCGGAAAACCCTCCGATAGAAGGCACCGGTCACACACGTAAACCGGTTAGAAGTGCACACGACGTGTGAACGGAAACCGGGGGGGGGGGGAGTGTGTTGCGGGTTGGAATTATGACTCATAAACGAGAGAGCGCGCGTTGCATGCGACTGGCGATTTGGACAATAAAGATTGTGCTTTGTTGGACGCCTTCTCGCTACAATATTATATTTGGTGCCGGTTGAACGAAACGGTTCAACCTTTTTTTGTTTCATCTATGGAGGTTTCTTTCGTGCTGGTTGCACACTGCCTGCAGAAATGATGAATTTCAGTGTTCAGGTGGGTTCTGAAAGCACATCTTGTTATAAGAAATAATCGTAGTATTCACCGATTATCTGACTTCGGCAGAACTGCTCACCACCCCCTATGGTGCTTCCGAACCATATTATTTGACATTTTCAAAAAGCACGTGGCAGCATTCCTAGACCTTTGGAATCTTTTGAACATTTTTCGTATATTCAGTCGAATCTGTCAAATCGATCAGCTGACCTCCTCACAATACAACCTGGACAGCAAAAATGTATGGTGCCAGTCACGAGGCCTGTTTATACGCAGATGAGTTTGTTCCCACACCACCGGCATAGTGGTCCGGCGTCTGCAATGCTGATTGGGCAGTTATGCATGCATTTTTCAGGGTACCTGGCGTGCACTTGAACGGCTGGCATTTGTCCAACTTGATATTAGCATAATCTGAAACGGTTACATAATTTCTTCCATGTTATCCATAAGGGCCGGTCAAACTAATTTCAGCTCACTCCCTTTTTATAGGATTTGTTCTTTTTCTGCCAAAAACGATTGCCGTTGGTGTGCTAACAAGGGAGATATTGTCAAAAGATGAAGTGACTATATAATTTTGCTGTGAGAAAGAGCACTTTTTCCCAAGCATTCGGCCTACTTGCCAAGAAAAATGGATTCCCCAAATTTGGGAATTTGAATGCCCGCCAATATTTTTGAAAATTCGAGTTCCGCGCTTGCTTCTTCAGTTGACTGGCGTAGGTCCAAAACCATTGAAAACTCAAATACAGTCGCTATGCACTACTGTTTCACTTTCGGATTCAATAGCAAAGGAAGCTCGTTCGGAAGTCGTCTTTTTTCTTTCCTATAAAAGGGGGGGTTCTAGGTTGCGAGAGTTGGGTCCCGATACTTGTGTTCTGATTTTCGTGTTTTTTTTGCGACATCGCTGCGTTCCGTTCGTGATCTAGATACTGCTCGCGATCTTTGCGTTCGTTCTCACCTTCCTCACTCAGGGGCTCGTAACAGTATGCATGATCAATCAGCAATCACAGTGCAGGGTATTCTAAGGCACAGTATATTGGGTTCAAATGAGATTGACTGTTGACTCCCAACCACTTGTACGTGATATGTACAATGTGACAGAGAATGGATGTATATCATGAGCACCTTCATATAAATTAATAATGGTTTTGACGTCTTTATGTACACGTTGGAACGTTTAATCACAAATATCTATTCGGGAAAGCGTAAAAGAATGATGTTTCTGACTTACGTGGTCCACTACATGCTGAATAGACCTAATCTGCTTCAGTTTGGTTACGACCGCAGAAGTAGAAGGCAGAAAAGATGTGCATGCTGCCCATCAACCAAGACCAGTAAAATCAGTTACGGTAACAAGAAACCTTCTGAGCAAGACACGGGAAGGATTCGCAAGAATCGCAATTCGGGCAGTCGCAGACCGGCAACGACGCGGATCGCGATCGCCTAACCAGTCAGATGAAACAAAGATAGGTCCACGGGATCGATGACTTATTTAGAGTGGGAATCCCAGCTCTGTCTTAGATGATACGAAGGACTGTTGATAAGAACCCATCGAGCAACGCTATTTCAGTCTCCCACACAGAACGAAGGAGTGTGGCCAACTCACACTACAATCTCCCACCATCACTTTTGAAAGGAGCTGGAGGAAGAAGGTCCGGATCAGGAGTTTGACTATGTCTAAAAAATTTTAACTGTAAGGCAGCTACCTCAGTGTTCGACGGAAGATCATAAGGAATGTCTTGGACGCCTTACTTCCCCAGTTCTCAGTTAAATGAGCTGACCCAGACAGGTTGAATCGTTTATTAGTGCACAGTCCATCTGTCAATTCGTCAGGGTAAATTGTAAGCTCATGAGCCACCTCTTTACATACAGTCTCACTAACAACTTCCCGACAACCCGAAATGGGACCATCTGAACATTAATTGCTAACCCCGACTCACTCAGCCAAACAATCCTCGCGACTACTATACAAGGCTGTTTGTGAGTTTGGTCCACATTGCGGTGGCCATTGTGGTGTTCGGAGTCGGGGTGAACCGTCGACTTTCGTTCTTAAGTCCTCCGAGTCACCAGAAATCCGGTTCTGCCGTACCTGCAATGCACCTTTGGAACAAATCTCACTGCGAGAGGTTCGTATGATTGTTGAGAGTATTGTCCAATGGTCGTTTGGACCACTCAATTATTCTGTTCCGAGCAGTTTTATCGTCGGTGCTGTCTGGTAAACGTTTAGCAAAGGTACATAGTTAAATTTCTTGCGTTTAGGAAGTAGACAGCAAGTAATGGTTGTATATGTGTTGCAAGCACGTAACGTAAACAACACAAATTGGCGTAGGCGAGTGAATCAAAGCAAACACAATTAATGCTGGCCTACACGAATAAATCACATTAGTTGCGTGAGTGAACCGGGAGAATTTGAGACGTCTATACGGCATCGCATACGTGCACACGCTCGACTGGTCAATATGCTATGCGATCGACGACAACGCAAGGAAACAAAAGCAAGCAACCTAAAGTGAAACACTGTCTCCAACTGTCATCTTTTATTGAGGAGAAGATGACCTCTGATGTAAGGGAAAATCAGGATGAACAACGGCGTGGTGGTTACTCCAAAATGAACATCATCGACATTGACAGCAATACGGAGAGCAACAGTCTTTAACAGAGTAAAGCCACTCAAAGTCGATGGTGATCTAGTCAGTTTGTGTACAAGGTTAGTTCGCACAGAGCAGTCAACATGTGAGACATCACCATCTTTTGCACCTAAGTACGCCATTCGCTGCGTAGAGTCCGTGGGATGCGCATAATTGTAACAGTCGGTCGCAATTATCCACGCATCACGCCCGAACGCGCAGCCAAGTCGCTTCATATTTGGAATAAGGCGATAAACATGAACGTTCATATCGCACAATCGTGTGTGCGCTTGCAAACAGTCTCAAAAGATCAGAAGGGGACCGTAGGGAGCGGTCTTGATATCATCCGAACTGCTATCCATCTGTGGATATGATAAGCGTACGCCGTTCTGGTCTGCGTTGATAGACATTTACAGAAGTATCAGGTATGACGGCGCACAGTCGAACGTTCACTGGGATACTACCGAACATCCTTTAGATCTTACTGAAGCCACCTCTCCAACAAACGAAACTCCCTCGGCAGCAACCACTTCAGTGTCGTTCCCAAGATACCCATTGGATTGTCCTACACCAAAGCAGCCACATCGCAACTTCCTCATAGTGCCCAACAGTTACTGCTTCACATGACAAAGCTCCAAGCTGTTACGCCAAACTAATTCTGTTCTGTCGGATGATCCTCAGCAGAATGGATCTCAGAAACATGACAGAAACACAAGGACTCAAAACCCCTCCCGGATCACAAAATCTATTGGTAAGTCAATCAATCTGAAGCGACCAGTGTCGTTAACGCCACAGACTGGCTACATCATCATCACCATCATAGACAGCAATACATCAGTGGTTAACACTAATGCTTAACTGCCACACAACCATGAAGAAACAGCAAACCCTATATATAGGAGAGAAGGAAAAAAGAAGGGGACGGGAAGGGACCTAACTACTGAAAATGACTACGTCCCTATTCAAACATTCAGCATCAAGGTGCCTACACCTTGCAAACAACACAACCGAGCTGCAAGTGAGAGTAAGGCGTCATCAGCGAGACAGCTTCCTTACGGCTTTCACTGCCACGCGTCATTAAATGCACTCACTTCACAGACAGCTCGGCCAAACAACGACAACATTCACGCCACTGAGCTCGATTAGCCGCCATCTCACCTAGTGTCTCCAACCACCGACTCTGTGAGTCGCGAGGACCCCAGCCCGGGAGACGAACACGACCCACGGCGGCCAACCCCTTGGTGAACAACTTCATTTCCCTACGCCAGGTCATTGTCTGTCCACCTCGCACCTTACACCAGTCGGTCGCAGTGTCAGCGAATAGTGCTCGGTGTGGAAGACGACTAACTGGCATTCTTAATACATGACCTAACCATCTAAGCCTGTGTAAACGTAGAGATTGGACAAGAGAACTCGCCTGACAATCACTACCAAACACCCGCTTCCTAACCTCCTCGTTACTTACGCGCTGATGCCACCCGATACGAGCGATTGAACGCAGACATCGGTGGTCAAATACTTGAAGACGGTTCACGTCTTCTACCCTGAGCGGCCAGGTTTCGCTGCCGTAAAGTAATACGGCCCTCACCGTTGTCTTATATACACGTCCTTTAAGCTTCAGAGAAATACACCTCTGTCGCCAGAGATGCCTCAAGTTAGCGAATACCGCCCTAGCCTTAGAGATACGCGCTTCTATTTCATTCCCTACACCTCCACCGCTGCTGATGCAGCTTCCCAGGTATACAAACCGGTCAACAACCTCCATTACTACATTATCTAACATCAAATCTACGTGGTCACAGCAATCCTGCAGAAGCACTTTACATTTTGAGGCTGCAAAGCGCATTCCGAAGTATTTAGCAGAACGCGAAATAGCGTCTAACATTACTTGTGCCGATTGAAAGTTGTCAAACAGCAACACCTTGTCGTCAGCATAATCAAGATCGGTCAGTCTTTCACCATCGGATTGGGGGACACTGTACAGCGGGATATAGATCACAGTAAACTATAAAGTGAAAGCAGTTTGATCTGTTATGTTTAGACATTCACCACAGTCTATCACCAACTAAAAGAAAGTAAGGGAAACTTACATACTGAATATAACTGCCCGCAACCAGGACTTTGATGGTCAGTGGAGTTCAGGTACCCAAAACACGCTGAGTCCCAACCCAAAGAAATGCGTTTAAGACAACCAGGGCAAAAGGGTACGGTAAGTTTGCGACTGTCAGAAGCGAAGGTGTGTCAAGTTCGCTACCTCAAAAGATGGCTACCGAAATATCTTAGAAGCCGGAATGTGCTAAATTTTTAGCCAGCAGTGGCTGACTTTCAAATTTAGTTCCTGTTTCTCTTTTTAAAAAATTACCCTTTAAGTCACTACATAATGCACCAATGACGTACGACGAAAAATCAGAATTCGAAGAGGAAACAGTCGAGGAAAAAGGCGTTTCAGTACGAATGGCTGTGGTAGCCGATGTTCGGATTCAGCCACACGCTCTGAGAAGCGAACCAAATTTGCTTTTCAGTAGGGTCCGTAGACGGCCCTAGGCAAACGTTTAGAAAAGCAACAAACTATCGACAGCCGTATGGTCGTGAAAAAAACAGCTTGCAATAAAAACCGGTGCTTATATATACATATATATATATATAACTAGGATGGTAGTCCTTATACAACTGATGGCCGTCCACAAAACACTCTTACGGTGACCTTCGCGAGAAAAGTTTACTGTAGATTTTCTAACCCTCACAATCCTTATTCAGGAAAACATCAGCGTTGAAACCACGAAAATAGTAATGCTTTACACTAACGATGCTGCCTCCCAATTTAAACAATACACACGCAGTAACCCGACATACAATCTCGTGCCTACAAACTGTTATTTGGCTGCCGGTTCCCAGTGGCCTGTCTGCCATGGCTGTACCTGAAAGAATGGAAGCTCTCGTCAGCCCAGCTAACCACATCAATTCAAAACGCAAGCACAACAGCCACGTCAGGTTAGCAAAAGAGGTCGCAATGAATAACGACACATTTATGCACTGTTTGCCAAAACAGAAGGCGTTGTTCTAGAAAGTAAACTCGTGTACATCACGAAACTACGTTAGCAATGCGTTCTTCCAAATTCAGATAAAAGGCGGGTGAAGTTACTAACCAATAGCGTCCAACCCCCGTTGGTGGATGTTATTTCGGGGAATGGATAGTCTATTCAAAGAAACACGTGAAGTTAGGGATTTACACTAGTTATATTTGGAAGGGGGTTTCAAATGTTACAGCGTGATGTGCAAGTGTTTAAGTCGGCCAATGAATTTGATTTTAGTACTTATGTAAAACGATCTACACAACATCAAAGCCACTCTGATTGATGAGTATTGGTTTTAGAAGCCCAAACCATTTAATGTTCAGATAAAATCCATGTCCATCTACCCAGACGGAGTTAAAGAGCGTTTCAAAGTATTCAGTATTCAAGTACAAAACGCCAAGATTACACACAAATTGAAAAGGTAGGAGAAAGCACCGGAGTACGTACCCGACCTCTACAAAGCCAATAAACACGTTCACCGGTACGACCACCCAGCAGATTGGTTAGTTGTTTGCGGGTCACTTGCAACATCAAATCACCACAAGTAGTGACTCCGAAGGTAGAAACGAGTCGCTTTGTCATTGCATCCCCAACACCTGAGATCGAAAGCATAGTGAAACAGACTGTTGCACGTAGGTTGATGGATGATACATGGAATAAAAAATACCCTGCTCGGGGTTAATGTGGAAATGAAGGTCGAACGCGTTTCCCTCTTTATTGAGCAAATTTTTTTTTACACAAATAACGTCTACCGCCATCCTCAACATCTAAAAGTTATCTCATTCTTTGGTTCATAATTTCAATCGTTTTTGGTGTAAGTGGCAAGCGTTTTTCTACTAGCCGTTATCAACGAACTTTAGGAGTAACCAACGTTAAGCAGCTAAACCGTTTTTCGCTCACTCTAATGGACATAGACCCAAACATTTCCGATTGAACTCAAGTCGTGAGAATCTGTCGGTCAAAGAAAAAGTCGGAATCCATGCAACAATTTAACAGTTTACTGACTTTGAGCAATGAATTGGGACATTATCACCCTGCAGCAACTCGCACCTCATATTAGTGAACAAAGGAGAAAGTGTCATTCAAGAACGTCATTTTCCATTAATGATGCTACAGAAGACAACTAGGTAACCTGCCTCACTCGAAAAGTAATGTCTATACGTGTACAACTCTTTTGTCAACGGTTGATGTTTTCATCTAACTCCGAGTCATCTTTGCACACCGTGTCAACGGTTTGCTAGAATTTATCGAGTTTGGCGATTGTTATCAGTGAACAAAGTTAACGGTACACCAGTACGCAGACATTCTGGGCGCGTTAAGCACTGATTGCGAAGGCACCGCAGTGTACTATAATCTGATAATGTTTGAAATTGGTGGTTTTACATGCCACTAAGGACAATGGACTATTCGCAATTACTACCTGCGTTTACTGTCCGGTTTGGGAGGTGGGATAGGAAGTTTTTGATGCCACATATGAGGCAGATATAAGTAGCCAAAGCATGAGTGAACATATGCACCCGGAAGAAAAAACAACTTGCATCGAACAGTAAATTGCCGGCGAGCAGTAGGGTGTGGACAGACTATGAGAACTGAATGGGAACGCACTACTGACTGCGAGACAAGTACTTTCGGCAAATAGTCTGTAGCAGTAGTAGTCTAAGGAGTGTAATATCATATTCGAATGGCACGAAACAACCGCCTGACAGATGGTAAACTTGGAACCGATTGTAAACTTGTCAAGTGATTCAGTCTACGGAGGTTTAGAAACCAGAATGGAGAACAGGTTCAAGTTTGTAGAGAAGGAGGAGACCATTACTTGCGTGTTCCCATTTACCCACTGAATAGCATATAAATGTAACTAAAAAGTGATTGGAAGTGAATGAAAGAAGTGTGGAGAAGGACATGTCAGTAGCGACCACGGAAACCCGCATTCGCGTGAGCATGCAGTGGAGTTAGGAAACTGGCCAAGAGACCTGTAGAGCTGGATGTCCCTCAAACATGCACCGATCAGGTAGGAGCTTCAAGTGCAGACGATTCAACTGT
The DNA here is from genome assembly GCA_008508345.1 of Paragonimus westermani. Taxonomy (NCBI): domain Eukaryota; kingdom Metazoa; phylum Platyhelminthes; class Trematoda; order Plagiorchiida; family Troglotrematidae; genus Paragonimus; species Paragonimus westermani. Next base: position 64,574 of record QNGE01002808.1, on the reverse strand, counting down.
AACCAGATTTTCGCAGTGCATTCCAATATGGCTCGACTCTAAATACAACGAAAGTAAAACAATGCAGTGGCCTGTGTGTCCCATACTCTGGTTTCATAGGATGATCGCTCAAGTGCTCGGCCTTTTCTGATAAACGGGGTTCCGTTAATGGATGTTCCTTGTAATAAAAGGTTAAATATCTTTTGAGGTATTTATATTACCTCGAAAATGGACGCAATGTGGCTAGATCTCCCAGAAAGGACATCGTTCTAATCCCCAATTCATCCTAAGTAGTCCACAGGTGAACACATTCAGCACGTATCACAACTCTGGGTACAAGTGGTAAGCCTGCAAGTTTGTTTCCGGGTATGAACGGACTATGGAGCTAGATGTAGTGGAGAGGTGTACGACTAAAGGAGAGCACGTTTGAGACGCTCGACAATTCATAATAAGCAGGGGAATAAGTAAACAAGTAAATGATTGAAATACGATAGCTTCATAAATACACCGGAATACGGAAGCTGAGAGGAGTTGTGAGTGATGTTAAACGTATGGCAAGCAGAAATTATACAGTGAAAACCATTCTGATGGCCCATAGCCAATATAAAGCATACAGTGATGAAAGGAAACCATTGAAATCCCTACAACGACCACAATTTCAATCAGCGACCCCACACAAATACAGCAACTTTATTATCTATTACGGTTGGGTGATTTCATATTGACTCATGCTGCGGTCAGTTCCGTAAAACCAGAGGGCGACAGGTTCACTTCGAACAGATTTTGAATCATGAGTGGGTACACAGAAAATCCACACACTGCAGTAAACATGCTCCCAGCTCGTGCCGGATCAGCTCTAAAGTTTCGGCTCGATCTTTGAAAAAGCCAGTTAACCACACAGTTCTGTCAAACTTTAGAGAAGACGCAAGGTATAGACTAAGGTGAATGTGGTGCGGTCGCATTACTGCAGTTGCAGATGACCCACATGCTTTTATGCAACCACCATTTTACACTTGTTTGTCCCACCAGCCGTTGTTAGTCTGTTCACAGTGCATCGATAGGCTTCTGACTGATTAATTATCAAACTGGTCACATCTATGGTTAAGGTGACGTTTGTTTGGTCCCGGACAAAGCGGCGTGAAGCAATGTACGTTCTCACGTGTCGTGTTCTGATTTCGCACAGCTGGCAGTGTTATCACAGAACGAGACTACTTCCATTCCACCCGGCTGGGTAACGAAAGTCTCGAACATAACTGATGACCCACATAGTCCAGTTGGCGACCCAATCACCCGGGGTTGCGGGCGCACCGTCCGCCGCACCAAAGTTTTCTATATAAAAAAAATTGACTGGTGGGAGACAAGCGCGTAATGACTGAGTGGTAGAAACGAAACAAAATGGTTCATTCACGAAGCATAAAGTTCCTCCGAAAAATCGCTCCTCGTGCTGTCAGGGGGTGGCTGATCTACAGAGAACTTCAGGTAGTCAGTACGGTTTCCGTCGACATCTCCCGAATAGTCGTTCGACTAGCTGACGAAAACCTCTGAATTACCAAGAAAAAACAGAGGGGCAACTACTACTTGTAGTTTTGGATGATGCTCCCAACCAGCCCCAACAACAGAGGTGTATACAATTATGGCGGTGCGGGCAACAGACCTCGGATGGCTTGGTTACAGGTAACACTAGATTGGGTTGACGTGAAAGATCCTACCGTCGCCAATCGAACTTAGTTTCCTAGTTTAACATGAAAGAGGCGGGCGGGCAAACGACGCAGTTCATTGCTTTGGTATTCAGAGTAATGATACACAGAAAGCAGGGGGCGGGATAATTATCCTGGCAAATAAGTGAGGGCATGTTAATGGCCTTTAGGCGGGATCCACGGGAAGCCATCTGCCTTATAGGCAACAAAGTGCAAAATAAACTTGAAAATCACAGACCTTAAAGAAGTTAATATGCAGTTGACTACGGCAAGTGACCATATTCAAATGCACCTCAACCAACGGTGCGGTTGGTTGCACAATCGCCAACCCAGAAGATGTGTATCGTCGCACACCCTAGAATAATTCAGGCTTCGTTACGTGTGGTTACACAGTTGTCTGATCGTCTTATATTTCCAAAACACTAATGACCTCAACCAACAAAGTTTAGCGCGACAGAACTACGTAGTTTAGACGGAGAAGATGGTATGTCCTAAGTGCATGGGTTATCGGTTATGAATCTCAGGATCCCCAAGTCATACGCCAATGAACCATGTTTTTCACGGTACAGTCAGCCCATCTAATCACAGTACGTTGATTAGACAATGGTAATTTCCTCGTTACATGTACTTCTTTATAGACGCAGCAAGTCAAAGAACGAATCTTTCAGGCTAACTCGCAGCTGGACGTCTAAACGAACGCTTGCTTTCGCATGATCACAGACAGTGCGGTTACAGAATGTTCATCAGGCAAGTGAAACAATCAAAAGTTGACAGACCAGCAGTAATAGAGAGAATAGGATTAGAGTTCACACAACATTGGAACAGCACTACGTTTTGAAAGTATGAAACATATCTCATGATGCAGAGGGGTCAACATGGTCCGCTTGTAATCTATGGAAGAACTACATACATCCCTACGGTCCGCATAAACTACCAAAGAGAAGGCTCGTCCTAGAATTTGCGAATATTCGAAAACGCCCTTCAGTAGAGTACTCAAGAAAATAATCAACGCGACACGGAACCAGAGACACTCTAAACAACTGCCCATAGGAACCCACTTTAACATTGAAGCTTCTCACAGATTTCAACGGCCACATTTTGGAAGTTTCTGTGTGGATACGATCCATAGGAACGATATGAGTACCGAATAAATCACACTCTTCAAATCTAGAGATGAAACGTCTATTGACTGTGATATGGAACTGCTAATGCTCTGGCATTTATCACAAAGTGAAGATGTAATCAATGTGAAACATATTGGGCACCTACTATTCACTTCATGCTCAACTCAAGTATGATGCTAAACCACCACAGAAGAGTGAGTGAGCATGGAAGTCATGCGGCTGAACCAAATTGATTGATTGGGAAGCAATTCTTAAATTCTTAAATTGCCTAGTTCAACACCTGCAACATCTCATCAAAACAGCCACATGCGAAGTTGAATGATATAATGCCCCCCTGACCTGTCCCACATGAACTAAGCCAGCTTGACTGCTATACCCCGTAGATAATCATGAATGCACCAGACAAAACCCTGAGTGTCACATGACAGAATCAAACCTGGAAAGCAAACCCCAATAGAGAGTTGAGCAACTTGACCAAATATGTGGAAAATACAAGTCATTGTAAGGAATGTTGCACCGGACCGACATCAGAAAAATTGCGTATCAGATCAGCACACAATCACTAGCTGAGTGCACACAGCAAACAAAAAGCGCTTAGTTTCATCCGAGACTCATTAACATCCGTAAAACCGAACCTACGTACTGAGCAATGCGTACCTGGTAGTTCACAAATCGGTAGGCGACCCAACCACTCCGCGTCCTGCCCGGACAACTCACAGTTGACAAATTCCGTTGTGTTCGAGTGGTCATCTCCATTCGATGGGATGTACCATTGAACATCCTCAATATTCCAACCACCCGCTGTACGGAACAGACAGGACTGGCCATTCGGTTTTGCTCTTTTCGTGGCCAGACGAGCCAGCAGCTTGCTACTGCCAAATCCAACAGAGGCTGTACAACCACCAGTGCGCGCTGTCACCAAGTTTCGCAGATGTTGTGCAAACAAAAGCGGATCGATAAAACGATAAGTCATGTGACTCACATTGCCATCGGCTGAGCTGCTGCTTGTGGGTGTGGCAGTGACGTCCTCGCCCACGCGCAGTAAGTCAGTGCAGTCTGCGTACAGCTCATCGCAACTGACAGCTTCAATGTCAAGTGTGAATCTGACACGCAAAATAAGCAACACACAAACAAACCTATTGATCTGCAGTCAAGAGAATCGAAAGACGGAACCTAAGATGCACATAAACGGTGATGTAACAGGAACCATCTAAAATACGAAGGTCAACCTGCCTACTGGAAAGGTCGTTTGTATGAGACCTGATTTACAGTAAAAATGAAAACGGCGTTCAAGATATCGATTTTCCAGGATTCAGTGGATCCACATTATGCTTCTGTCACGACTAACACGTCCCATTCAAAATTGTACTCATTAACCATGTAGCAACGACCGAAACAATATGCCAATGTGATTTCGACAGGTCAGTAACATTTGTAAAACAAAAAATCATTACAGTGGCTACCGGTTAAGCAATTTCCTTACAGGGTCAGATCACTGCGAACACGCAAACGACGGTCGTTAAAGTTCAAAATGCTTATTAAATTTACTCCCGATCCCACTTTGACGAAGCACAGGAAACCCTCTCGGTTTCACTAGAGTCGAACAGGATCACCGTACACTGCATAATAACCAGCTGCTAAAAGCAGTCTGAACTGCGCAAACGCAACAAATATTCTGGAAGGGATGCTGCAACGTGCTCCAGATTCTGGAAGAACTAGCCTGGGTGTTTGAATGCGTCACCCCCAGTTGCTGTAGTTGCCAGCGCCAACACAAATACCTCAGCATCAATTGGGGTTACTACGTTACTCAAGGTTTGAACCAAACCCCCAAGTGTTTTATGGAGCTGTAACTGTATTTCTTCCAGCAACACAGGGTGGTCCAGAGAAATTAAAATGATTCAGAAGTAACGATGTGACGAACAACTGTTTTCGATCATTGTTTCTCAACTCAATACAATTACTCAGGTTTAATCAAGACGCCATAAGACAAACTGTAAAAACAGAGAGTGACTGCTAACAAATGACCTTAGGGGCTACTCCTAAACTCCACACAATAATTGATTAGGCCCAAACCGGACGTTGACTGGGTTTTATGTCACACGGTCAGAGTCAAACGTTTGTATGTAGTCAGACTAGGTTTGATCGATCTGTAGCCATGGAATTTGCAAGGACTGAACAAAATTCTTTTGAGAGTACAGGTTAGGGTTGCGTACTCTGATTGCAATCGATTCGGCGGTCGCCAGAATGCGCCGACGGACTGTGTTTGGTTGAGCGTTGGCAACTCTGCAGATAACCCGGAATGGTTTGTTGACCTCTATGGGATGGCTGGTGTCGGCCAGATGTGCAACAATGGCGCTGGTAATTGATTTACGGCCACCGGTTTCGATCCAAGCTGGATGATGTTCTTTGATCCTTTTTGACGAGCGCTTAGTCGTACGACCAACGTATTCAGCAGTACAGTAGCAGCATGAAAATGAATACACGAGCATTGATTGATTGATCGATTTCAGGTTGAAAGACAAGCAATCAGTCCACGATCAATCAATTACCAACGCCATTGTTGCACATCTGGCCGACACCAGCCATCCCATAGAGGTCAACAAACCATTCCGGGTTATCTGCAGAGTTGCCAACGCTCAACCAAACACAGTCCGTCGGCGCATTCTGGCGACCGCCGAATCGATTGCAATCAGAGTACGCAACCCTAACCTGTACTCTCAAAAGAATTTTGTTCAGTCCTTGCAAATTCCATGGCTACAGATCGATCAAACCTAGTCTGACTACATACAAACGTTTGACTCTGACCGTGTGACATAAAACCCAGTCAACGTCCGGTTTGGGCCTAATCAATTATTGTGTGGAGTTTAGGAGTAGCCCCTAAGGTCATTTGTTAGCAGTCACTCTCTGTTTTTACAGTTTGTCTTATGGCGTCTTGATTAAACCTGAGTAATTGTATTGAGTTGAGAAACAATGATCGAAAACAATTGTTCGTCACATCGTTACTTCTGATTTTATACGATTTTTCCGATAGTTACGTAAAACGATTCATTTCAATGTCCCAATTGAGCCAACGAGCAAACAGCGAAGCGGGATTGTAGCGAATAACCGTCACCCAGGGAGCGTAAGCCGGACAGCCACAATGAGAACAGAGGTACCCGGACACTCAACAAGTTGTTTGACGTGTAGATCACCTTCATCATCATCATACCATGAGCCTGATCAGAAGATATTGTGAATCGAGTTGCCGCTCACTTGAACAGTGACTTGCGATGCCCCAAAAGAAAAAACGTTGCTGAGAAAGATAAAGGGTAATAGTGGTAATAATGGTAAAAGAGAACTAGGTGAAAGAAATGAAAATGATGTGGACGCAGCTATGCCGTTGACTGTGACACACCGCCATCTCGGATGGCGCTTCTAGTCAGCGAGTCAAGTGATCACAAGAGCCTCGGCCAGGCAAGTGAAACCTACCCACTTTGCTTAATGGAACAGCCACAGCTTTCATAGTTCGCGACTGTTTCGTTGTTTGAGCACCACGCGGTTTTACCCAGCTGTTGACGGTCTCAATATACAATGCCCGATATGGTAAGCGTTTAGCAGGCATGCGAAACATGGCAGACTGTGCAACGCGATTAGTTGCTCAATTGGTCGCGCATTCCAAGCGTTTCGCAATATGCGTCGTGTTGCACACACGATCATCGCAGTTAATACGGGTTAGACTATGAAGACAACGATGATCAAACACAGCAAGTCCGTGGACATCTTCGTTGCGAACAGGCCACGTTTCCGAATCATAAAGCAAAACAGAACGCACAAAAGCATTATATACCGTTTCTTTTAGTGACGATCGAACGTCTTTCCGAAGCCACTGATGAGTCAGGTTGGTAAAGGCAACCCATTCCTTCTCTGTCCTCTGAGATATCCGCAATATTACAAGCTGAGGAGAGAGCACTACCACGTACGTGAAACTGTCCACATTCTCGTGCGGATTGCCTACAATAAAGAAAGTAGGGGCGGAAATGCCTCAATCTTGTAGTACTTTAAACTGAGGGTGCGGAACGCATTTCATACAAACCGACACTGTCCAGCACGATCTACATGTATTCAGCAGAGGAGTAGGACAATGTCATTCACATACTCAGGATCGGTCAACCGAGCACTAGCAAGAAGCTCAACACCAAGCTCATTGGACTTCTCAAGCGCACCCTCCAGAATGCTCTGCATGACACAATTGAGTGCGAAGGAGAAATCGGACACTCTTAACAGATCATGAGAAGAAATGCGTAGCAAACAAGCTCGTTTTCGGTGTTTCATCATCAGGCTGAATACAACACATTTATATGGGTTAGATGGGGGTGGTAGATAACACATCACTAAAGCGAAAGATGTCAGTCACCAGTTTTTGTCTGGTTTGAATCATGAGACTTAGTTACGTAACATTGGCCACGTGAGTTGTACGAAGTCTGCGAGCGATGAGTCACATCTACGCAGTCATTCTATTCTGGGTTTGCGTACACGGCCACGGAAGAGTCAACGTTTTGATTAGTCGTTTTTGAGCGTACAATGATGGTGAGTATAGGCGAACTGCGATGGCTTCTGCAATTGACAGTATACGACCTTTGACCTGTTTTGATTGTATCCCACATATTCGGTAGATTGGCCTGAACGATTCGGTCTGGTTGATCAGATGATTTGACTCGATCAAATGCGTGGCGACCGCAAACGAACAGGGCCTCGTCGATCCTAGCGTCAACCACACCGGTTGGTGCTCTCGAATGCGTTCGGATAATCGCCGTGTTGTGCAGCCTATGTAGCTTGTTCCACAGGAACAAACGAAACGGTAAACACAAAAAGAGGCGGCATGAACAGGTAATATATCTTTCAACTCTTAACAGACACCACTGGAAGTGATGAACGCCCGAGACAGTTGTCCACAACCCCCCCCCAACCTGCCCGTTGAGTGAGTGAGTGACCTTGACAGATTCACGTATTTCCACGGAAACTTCCTTGCGAAAAAGACAAATCCAGAGAATGTTACGAATAACAGCTAGTATAACCACAGATAAGGGAAAAAGCGTTCTGCCATCCCCGCATAAAAAGGCCCGTCCCACCCCCTTCGGTTGTTCCACCAAGTGATGGTCACGGTCTTTTCTCAGGCTTTTGGTCAGTTTGCGTTTGAGTTCTCGACGGTCATCATCATATTCAGAGCTAGGTGGAACTGAACGACGCTTGTTCATGAGGCATATCGACGTGACAAGGATCCACTTCTGTTTCAATTACACAGTTCCTTCGGAACATACCCCTTCACGGTAAACTTACACAGCTGTTGCGATTTGTCCCCAGTGTTCGTTGGGTTCCCTCACCTGACTCGAACTAAGCCCTCTGGTACGGATTGTTAGCACCCTCCCCGCTCGAATACCAACTGTCTCACATTTACAACTGCATGACCTCTGGACAAATGACAGAGCGAAAACCAGCATGCACAACAGCGTGATCCGAGTCCAGGAGGTTGCTCCAGAAGGCACGACAGTCGACAATACTGACATCACCTGCAACTTACTGTTATATGGTCCAGTTATGTCCATGGTTGGGAAGCCCTGGGAGGTCTCCATGTAACACAATGTTGTGTTGAAATTCGGAGCTCCAACTATAAAAACCGTGGGATGCACACAGCTGCAGCAGTCTGTCGCCAATGTCAGTGTGTTGTGAACGAACAATAAACAGACTCTCCAGTTTCCCTTCTGGAGAAGGACGATCAGACTGGGCATCAAAACCGCCCATTAGTATGATGATGTGTTTAGTCTGCTTTAGAAGATCAACGAGAACGTCGTACAGCGTATCGTTGGTAGTATTCGAACAACTATCGGTTGGATCTTACGCCGACATAAATATTTGTGTTGAGAGACCTTAACCGATATATTGTGTCCGACAGCGCGGAAAGCAACTGTTCACTGGGATCCAATCGCTCTGGCCTGGAAGTCCGTGGGATTTCCACTCGACCTTGACCACCAGACCCAACTTCAGTCCCACCATAGACGCTGATAGAGAATCGGTTGAGGCTGAAGTCATCAAATGGTGAACTCAAGTGATTAAGGGAGACAGAAGCGTAGGCCCGCGCCTCCGACGTACAATACACATCAAAATCCAAGGCGGCTTGTTGACCAGCTTGACGAAGAGTGTGGACATTCGACGCAAATGTTTGCCAGTTGTCTTGACTTCAGAAAACGACTATCACTTAAGAGCTCGTGGGAGGTAATGTTGGGGGGCAAAACACAAGTAGAAAGCTATAATGAATGAATAATGACATTGTCAGAAGACACTTCCGGTCGTTTGTGCCGCGGAAGGAGGTTAATTTGAGTAACCCCACTACGAGTCTCTGACCCAGGAGTATGACGAGCGAAACAACAGGATATAGGGCTTTTTTAGGAGACTCCATCGGGAGTCAACGACTCAACCGTCTGACACACGTCGCAACAAGAGGCTTGCCTAAGCCGAGGGAGCAGTGGGTAGGAATATTAATGTCTGATTCTAAGCACTGCTGCGCACAGTGAATGTATTCGAAGTTATATCAGGCTTCTGGATAATACCGGATGTTTTTCGACAGTAATGAATAATACGCCAGCGATCAAGTTCAACCGTTAGGCGGTCGGAGTGTTCTCTGCTTGAGAGCACCTTTTCTAACCGCCTCATTTCTGATGAAGAAGACAGCAACGCCACAACTGTTCTGCTGTATGCCCATAAGATCGTGCTTCGCTGCCTAAGCACTCTTACGCAGTCAGCAGTGCGACATATAACCCTATGAGTGCATCTGCTTTTCTCCAGATAACTCTCCTTTGGCTTCGCTGACAAGGTTGTACCTGGAAGGATCGAAGTCCTAGTCAGCATAGGCCGCCGGATCGACGTAGTGTAGAAGCCTGACCACCATGTTAAGGTAGCATAACAGGTCAAGTGCCGTGAGCCGCCTTGAATGAACACAGACAGTTGTGAGATGTGAAGTTTCGGATTGTCTATAATTACCACAATACCTTCTCCAATCACAGTTCGTCAGCACGACTCGACTTCCTCTAAGCGCCATCAACTTTCGTAGGTATATCAGCTGAGTCGCTCACCCCCTCCCTTTCACGACGGACTAGCTGAGCCTGATGGGCATCATTCAACAGTTTTGGTGATTGACTGATTCGGTTAACAGTACACGTTCGGTGAATGGCAGTAACAAGACACCACTGCAGTAACCTGCAATGCGAACACACTCGCGCACACGGCCGGATTATTTCGCGTTATAAGTTGACTGTCTAATGTTCGTGTAGCGCAATCACATTACCAGTACATCCGCGTGAAAGTCGGACACTCAGGTACAATTTGTACCCATCCTTCTGGCTCCAGACGGTAGACGAACGAATGGACATTGGAGCAATCCATGCGTCCAGGTGGCACGCGAGTCGGAGCAGAGGCTATTCTCCGAACATCTAGTGCGTTTCCCCCGAGCTTCAAGACACGAGCTATATGATCGAACCAGCAGCCAGATATGGTTTGAAAAGCTGGATACAGGAAGTATGAAGAAAATTCCGATGCAATCAACGTCAGTACCAGAAAATATGTGATAACAAAACTATGCTCACTGGAACAAACACATAAGGTCATTTTGCTAGGACATATCGCAGTTTTTGTATCAAACTGGTTACGACCATTACACTTTATAATAGTGAACAGTTAACGCCTGTCTAATACTAATGGTAAAGCCACAAAGGTAGTATCAAGAGACCGTAAGACTATTCCCAGGATCTGTATTCATTTCATCGAGTGAGAAAGTGGCTCGACGGTCTTGTTTTACTACGCAAGTTTGTCAGAAACCGGTGAACGTAGTGTGCGAACCAAATCAGTAGTTGGTTGCTCGCGTACCAATGAACAAAACCAGGGCCCAAACAGCCAATCAATTTTTTCTCATGAAAATAGACTAAGCCACAGAAAGACGAGTGGAGTCAAGGCTCGCCTCAACTTTGGCTTCGATCCAAGTATCGGGGTGCACATTCACCCGTATTAACTTTAAAAAACATGGAACGAAAGAAACATTTAACCTACAATGGTTATGATTCAACCCCGGAGAGGCAATGTCTTTACTATATACGTTTAACTATTGCTACACATCCTATCAGCATAAGAATAGCATATAAAAATCTGCTGACTAGAGTTGATTAGTGTATTCAGTCTGAAATAAAAATCAAGAAGTTATAAACACTAGAAATTTTCACACCACATAACCGGAAGGAAGAGCAACAGGCGCATTGGATGTTCTCACACCAATCGTGCGTGAGCTAGCTTCGCTAAAGCTGGCACGGTCGTTGTCTGAGTACCTACTAGTGCGTGGCCTCTCGCACGATTTTAAATCCATCGTTTCATCCGTCGAAGTGACTGTTCGACTCTGTGGTTGACACACTAAGAAACAGATAACATATTGTACCTCTTACATTTGTCCTCCAATGAGTTTATTGTTTCTGGGATTCCACAGCTTTTTATGCGTTCGCAAATTACCCTTAAGAAATTACAGCAAAGCTGATTGGCTGATTTCATTTTAAAACTCAGCGTGCGTCCGTGTACACAACAGCACAGTTGAACAAAGGATTCCTTCAATGTCCGAAAAACAAGCTTCTCAAGCTCATATCCATCACGAGGTTCCGGCGGTTCTTCTGACTCCAAGTTCATGATCTACGGCAGCACAGATCAAAGTATTGCTCACAAGACCGAGGCAGTGCCACAGCACTCGTCTCACCAGTACAGAATTCACGAGGTCTAGCACGACGATTTTCGAAGTATCCGTTTGTATTGACTTCTCGATACCATTTTGTTTGTGGACTACGTCAAATTGTCACAGAGTCGGAATAACAGGCTGAGCATGACACATTAGCATTAATGTCATGGATAATTGGCACACAAACAACCTAAGCCACATTGTGTGGACGTGGCGCGAGTAACTAAATTTCCATCACTGAGACATCAATGAATAAGCAAACAGAATGGGAAGCGCAAAAATGTGGGAAAGAATGAGAAGGACTGAAGATTAGCGGGTAATTGAAAAGCTTGTATACTTGGAAAATGCTCCTTGTGCCATGGAAGTCAAATTGTGACGAACAACTGTTTTCGGTCAACACAGTCACAGGAGTTAGCAAACGCACACGTATGAGAAAAAATGGGGAAAACAAGAAATCCCTCGGTCAAAGGTGTCGAAAACAGAACTGTCAAACACTGGAGGCTGAGTCATTACTCGAGTGGTCTGAATTTCGCAAATTTATTATCCCGCAGAAGGTGGCTCATATGTGTGACAAGGGTGATACAGCCAGAGTCACGGGGGTTGTAAGTGGTCCACGAGCGGATCGCCTAACCGGAGTGCGATCAAGTCCGCCATGGCCAACACGCGCTGTTGCATCAGATAACAGTGATATGAAGGAAATTTGTAGGATTCGTGGAAATTTACAGATTAAAAAGGGCTGAGAGTCCATATACATCTGATTATGTTGGATGGTTTAAAAAAAGAAGAGTCCGCAGACTTTCTTTTTCAGAAGAGCAGGATAGAAAGATTGTAAAAGAGGAAGTCGGAAGAAAACGAGTGTGACAAAAACGTGACACCTACCTATCAAACACAGAACACACAAACAGCAACATACTACAGCTGAGTAGTACCGGCGGTAACAGGCTGAGTGCACCTTCCTCTTGCTGGAATGACACCGACGACCAGTGTATCCAAAGGTTACATGCGGTGTCCTGAATACGAGCGTCCAATCTACGCTTGAATTTAACTATTGCTGACACAGCTGAAACAGGTTCTATCAGGTTGTTCCACACTGCACTGCAATTCAAGCGGTTTACTGGATGTCGCTTTAACGAGCTAACCCTAAGATGGTCATCTTCGCTGAACTAAAGCATAATCCTTGAGGGACTTTGCGACCTGTTTAGGATTCAATGTGCCAGTCCTCTGTGATATGCCGATAGAGCATTAAGACCTGTTACGGTTAGCTCATTTCATCTAGGTAGGGCAGTGATGTCATAACCCGGTTCATATATCTAAGCTGTACCTTCTCCAAAAGAGTGAGGTCTTTTACGAAGTAGAGGATATGCTTGGGTATTTAGCCCAAGACGGGGATGCATCAGAGACTTGAGCATAACGGTCTGAGTTGAATCGTCGACGCAACCCGGTGACTAACTGAATCACCAGTTCATCTTCTTGACCACTAACGCAATGCTGGATAGCACGTGAAGGTCACCTGAAACATTCTTGCTTGAGTCCCGTTTGTAGGCACTAGTACTCAATTTTTCCATCCCGGAAGGTTCACTGTGAAGCCCGTGTTCGTGACAGCTGGCTATCTGAGATCCAACGCAGTACGTTTAAACAGTTCTGCAGCTTTTCACCCCCAGTCAAAACGTACACTCAGCACAGGGTTACACATCAAAAAAACATAACAGTAACGCAGAATCCGTAGACGGCGGAATTTCAAGCAAGAATAGAATAAACAACATATATCCCAATTTAGAAAACCGTAATATACCGCTCAACAAACGGTACCATTCTAAGCAGTGAACCGGATAAGTGACCACAGTGTCGAATACGTTAAGCCGATCGAACGAAAAAGTGGCGAATGGCTCATTCAGCTAATGCGTCACCTTTCAATGAGAAATGCCCCAACAACGACACCAAAAGCTCCCTACAGCTAGCACCCGAAAACCATAAAGTTAACCAAACAACATAACTGTATTTATAACTGCCCATTGCTGAACTACTCGCAAGCGCGATACGGTGCATTCACGATAATTCCATCGAGTCTAACACGCCCAGAAACCTACGTCAGTCGTAATGATTGCAACCAAACTCCGCATTGTTCTACAGCAACGTTCGCCTCCAAAACATGCGCGCTGAGTCGGTTCAGAGGAAGCCTTGCTAGCGCAGCTCATCAGACTAGTAGCTGGATAATTGCCAGTGCATTGCTTGCTACCCTTACCTCTAAACAAAAGTACAATCAAGGCATTCTTGAACTAGTGAGTGACAGTTTCCCGATCTCAGATGGAGTGAACCAAATGGAGTGAAGACCGTTTACCACTTTTCGGGGGTTTTCTTGGTGATCCATTTTCACCTACATCCTTCCTGTTTCACGGTTGTCTAATAGCTCACTGCATCTCTGTAGTATCTGACATGAGGACAGGCAAAGCTTCGACACACTGTTCCGGCGGGCTATCCACGGCCCTTCTCACCGTTCTTACCACCGTAGCATGGCAGTCGTGCTTATACCCTGTTTTAATCCAGAGGGCTATAGTGACCAGCACTTCGATCTTTGCAAGTTAAACTATGTCAGGTAGACCAAAGGGAAACAGCCGAACAAAAGCAACTAAGCCCATAGGTTTATATGTCACACTGTTGACTGCGTTCGAGTGCTTCAGTAGTACGACACGAGTCTATTATCAGTATACGGCAGAACTGTGTGAATCGTTGCAGCACCACTGTTATTCGCGTACGGAAGGAAGGGGTTAAAAATGGTACCCTCAGACGAAGAGCGGTCGTATTATCCTGTACAGTCGAAAAATGAACACAAATTCCCAAAAGCTTCATGCAACTTGCAGTACACCTGTTGCTCGCGAAAGTGATCGTCTCATTTACTGCATCCTCGGAATTGGCTAGTCCTTCACTGCCAGATGACTTAGACCTTCTAATCACCGGCTCCGGTTGTGGTTCCCCGGGAAAATTCCATCCTTTTCTCTCTCTCACACACACAGATCAGTCCGTTGAATCAGGGACTCAATCTGAATTCCCTCCTGTCAATTTGAGGCACGCGTGTGGACACAAGGGGTTTTCCTTCGGGAAATGCAGTGTACATACGTTGTTGGATCGATACAGCACCGGACGGCCAGAGCGCCGTGCCGCACTGATCGAGGTGGAACTGAGCCGTCTTGGCAGCTCTGTAGCAGCCTTGGGTAGGACAAGGCTCACAGACCTAGGAAAGCTCCGAGAGGCATGCACTGAATACACGTTCTACTGAGTCGGTTATCCAGCAAACATTGCTCGAGATTACAGTTTCTGTTTCGCAATAGCTGGCCGCATAAATTTTTTGATGATAGGCGAATCGTACGATATATGAACCCTAGAATCGTGTCCCTTCGCCTGACACTCGGTCGAGGTAATTGTGCAATCTTTTCACTGTTCATGGTCCGACTGTGTGCCACACTGATGACACAAAGGACTAGTTCTATGATCAGCTATCCGCCACAAACCACTTGACATCGGTGAGTGACCGACTGTTCGTTTTAAGTGATTTAAACGCACGATTTAACAGCCTGGCCAGTAGTTCTCAGTCCACACGGCATCGGTGCAGTCAATGAGAACAGTGATCATCCGCTCCACTTGTGTGTTACTCACGAGTTAGCCGTCATGAACATCTGATTCCAGCTGGGCGCAAGCGATATCACTACGTGGACTCATTTGTGAAGCGGTCATCATTTTGCATGACTCCGCGGTCGTTCGACAATCGCGAAGTAAGTAGCACGCGGGTGAGGTGCGAGGCTGAATGCGGCACTGATCGGAGGTTGATCAAGACTAGGTTGTTTGTTCAAGCTTGCTGGTCGTTTACTGTAGATCATCTGGAAATCGGGGAAAACTGTGTGTTAAATATGTGAAGAACTCAATGACAAGGACGGTGTATTAAAGTGTGGTTGCCGTTCATCTGAAAGACATCTCGGCATTCACCACTCTTAAAGATATGTCCCTATACCTCAAGGAGCAGACTGCGGTAGCTGTTACCATGATGGCCGATATCCGGTGCCAGAAATGCACAGAATGGTTCGACTACAACGATGTAGTTATCCCCGGCCTGATGTCATCACTTGGACTGCTTTCTGAGGCGGTCATCATTTTGCCCGACTCCGCGGTCGTTTGACAATCGCGAACTTTGTTGTACGCGGATGAATCGCGGGGCTGAACGTGACACAGTTTTTAGGTTAGCTGAAGCCACATTGTTAAACCGTGTTGACAAATCTATGTATTCCAGATTATTTGGGTAACGGCAGCATTTGGATGTTAGGCCGTTGCATGCCCTCTGGGCTATGGCTACGTTTCATTGTGCAGTTGCGGTTAGTCTGAAAACCGCTCCCTCATCCACAGCTCCCGACGATATTTAGCAACGCATCAAGGAATTGATAACGGTAGCAGCGAGCGAGTCGATTGGTGTTCATTGTCAGAAATGACCGGATTGGTCCGACGAAAACGGTCCAGTTACTTTGTACGTCCGGACCGTAAACAGAACGGATGTGCGGAAACATATTGTGCATTGTGCTGATATTCATTTTTAAGTAAATTGTTTTTTAAGCCACAGCGAAACCGATAATGTTTGTTTTAACTCGTTGTGGCTCATCCAAGGATTTCCTTAATTACAATGCTGATATCTCTAGCTTGATACAGGAGAAGGATCCATAGCCTGCAGTGGGGGCAAAGGAGCCAAAGAAGCCTGCGTCTTTTCAAATTTGGCGCGCTGTTGTCGTGCCCTCCACTTTCCCGTGTGGTCGCTCTGGTCACACAGCTTCTGCTGCATGTCATCGCCATAGACAGCAACACATCAGTGGTTCACACTAATGCTTAACTGCCACAAAACCATGAAGAAAAGGCAAACCCTATTATAGGAAGAGCGAAGGGAAAAAGAAGGGGATGGGAAGGGACCTAACTACTGAAAGTAACTATGTCCATATTCAGATATTCAACATCAAGATGCTTACACCTTGCAGACAAACAACCGAGCTGCAAGTGAGAGTAAGGCGTCATCAGCAAGACAGCTTTCGCTGCTTCGCGTCCTTAAATACACTCACTTCACAGACAACTCGGCCAAACAACAACGTACTAGAACCAACTCCTCGCATGTCAATCCGCGGATGCCGAGTAACTGGAAAACCCGGTCGCAACGGGTCTACTGCTCTACACGTTAAAGACAAAGGGCCCGACAGCACAAGTGCCGGTTACACCAACTCCCGTAATATTCAACGCAACATCAACATGTGGACGAGCAGTGAGCTAACAGCCTTGCAGACAAGACGATGAAAAGACCGCACACACCGACTGATTTGCCCAACACATCTTCAACCCATCAACAGCGATATTAAAGATGTTCAACAGGAGCGTGTTGAGGAAAGGCATTGTTTCTATATAAAAAAAATCGTCCTATTTGCCGAAAAAAAAACTTCCCATTCTCACCTATTGGAACGCCCGGCATTATGTTCGATTTTCTCTTTTGATGCATACATTTGATTGGTGCGTTAGGTGACCTAGATACACAGAGTGTACATGGGTATTTCCCCTTCCTGGTGGGCAATAAATTTAGTTTTTGGAGGGCCGTCTTCTTCGTTTTGTAGAGGACTCTAATTTGAGAGAGTTGTGATCCGTTACTACACCTATTGATATCGCAGCTTACTGTGATATTTTGCGTTCGTCCGTGGTCGTGGTGCTGTTCGTGATTCTCCATGTTCGTCCTTGTCTTTCATGGGTCGTACACTATTGTTACTGACGTTAGTACTGATGAGGCAAAGACGATATCATGGCTTCCACTACAGTGTACGATGCTATGTATAATTCGACCCATTTTGAAAATGCGTTGATCACCAAAAAGTGTTTGTTATCAGTGAGACAAAAATGACCAGCAGTTTACTGAGTCAAATCTAAAGGAGTGAGGGAACTGGTGGGGCTCCCTCATGGAACTGTAGACAAGTCGCACACCCTCAATGTGGGACAGCCGTTCGATGATCAGACTCGGAAGAGGTAGCCATTGGTATTCGAATTTCCAAAAAATATGCTGACGGTGGTACATTTCTGGGGCAATCCTACTTTATGAGACATACCCTGTCATTAAATTAGAAATACTATGGAGCTTAACGATCACCGACTCGAGAGAAATAACACAGAAGTATTGGAGTAAATGTAGGAAGACAAACACACAGAACGTCAGCTTCCGTCGACAAAGGGATTTATGCAGGATGCAAATGAGTGCACCTCTCTCAGTGTCTAACTACATAATTTCGGTTGTTCGATGAAACAAAATCAATACCTTCAGTTATCATGACATCGCCACAACGTACGGATACAAAAATACGCCAATGCTGTGGTGGTATGAAATCCTATTATTCAAAAAACTACGGACAGAAATAACATCAATGTAGTGATCCCGATAAATAGCACAAAACTTACTCCGCTACTGTTCGATAAAGCACTTCGGACACTGATTTGTACGCGTCAAACTCGTACGGGAGAGTCACTAAGTCGGGACACAACTGTCTGGCCTTACCAAGCAACATGCCGTTGCGAATTCCAGCCTACAAGTTGCAAGAAAAACATGGAAATAGTGGCCGAAAACAAAGCCGACTTCGGAAACACACTCGAAAATATGTATTGAAAAGGCCTGACGTACTACTGGGTGAAGGCGTAAAATCCGAGTTAGTGTGAAATGTGGGTTGGCGCTGCATTCTTTTAGGTGAGATTAAAGACGATGTTACGTTACCGTATTCAAGAAGTTGGGTGCGATTGAGAAGTCCAAATCGGCTTGTTATTCTCATCTGTTGGCATGAACAAGGTGAGCCTGATCGTGCTAAACCCAGTTGCAATCGGTTGATATGATCCGCGATTCGTTCACGCATTACCTGAGGTGACATACTCACTCAGACGTGAAAGCGTCTGTAGTTGTGTAGCAGGGAGGAGCGATCACCCAAGGTGACTACAAACACATCAAATTGGGTTGCGGTCGAATGTCCCAGCAGGGCGAAATAAACAATCAATATGACCAAATGACACAGCTGTCCGCACGAGATAACATCGGTGGGCCAGATCGCAACTCACTGACACTATCCCATCATCATGTCCAGACAACAATGACAGCAAACGTTCTTGCAGTAAGTTTTAGTAGATCGAATCACTGATGTAAGCAAGATAAAAGAGTTCCCCTACAACTAATAGCGGCTTGGTTAGAGACTAAACCACTATCAATTCTTACGTTGTGAATGAACAGGTCATGAGTAATTAGCCTAATCAAGAATCCCCATACAAGTGGTTTTGCACTCAGCCTGAACAGGTAAAATCGTGGTCTCAATCTATCATCAAGTATTCCGGTACCTGTGGGTGAGAATGCCGAGGTTGATCAAACCGTGATAAAGTGAACTAAAGAAGGTTGTCAACAAAGTCCAATAAGAAACGATGGCAGAATGATGGGACCCCGTGAAGCGTCACGTGTAACGTGACTACCGATATGCAACAACGACGGAAATCAAGAGGAGACGGCTGTAGTCAGTGTACTTCCGTGAAAGTGCCTGAGTTAATTTGTCGCATTTCACATGCTTGATCGATCAATGCGGAAAGAGCGCTACAAATGACTACTCAGTTTTGTCCACTGGTGTAAACTGTCGAGGACGGTCACCATCATCATCATCATAGACAGCAATACATCAGTCGTTTACACTAACGCTTAACTGCCACACAACCATGAAGAAAAAGAAAACCCTATATAGGAAGAGAGAAAAGGAAAAAAGAAACGGACGGGAAGGGCCCTAACTCAAACATTCAACATCAAGATGTCTACGCCTTGCAAACAAACAACCGAGCTGCAAGTGAGAGTAAGGCATCATCAGCGAGACAGCTTCCTTACGGCTTTCACTGCCCCGCGTCATTAAATGCACTCACTTGACAGACAGCTCGGACAAACAACGACAACATTCACGCCACTGAGCTCGATTAGCCGCCATCTCACCTAGTGTCTCCAACCACCGACTCTGTGAGTCGCGAGGACCCCAGCCCGGGAGACGAACACGACCCACGG
>QNGE01002808.1:6900-44938 GCA_008508345.1 Paragonimus westermani | reverse complement strand
TATAGGGTTTGCCTTTTCTTCATGGTTTTGTGGCAGTTAAGCATTAGTGTGAACCACTGATGTGTTGCTGTCTATGGCGATGACATGCAGCAGAAGCTGTGTGACCAGAGCGACCACACGGGAAAGTGGAGGGCACGACAACAGCGCGCCAAATTTGAAAAGACGCAGGCTTCTTTGGCTCTTTTGCCCCCACTGTAAGAGTCTATTGTGAAAACAGCAGGCTATGGATCCTTCTCCTGTATCAAGCTAGAGATATCAGCATTGTAATTAAGGAAATCCTTGGATGAGCCACAACGAGTTAAAACAAACATTATCGGTTTCGCTGTGGCTTAAAAAACAATTTACTTAAAAATGAATATCAGCACAATGCACAATATGTTTCCGCACATCCGTTCTGTTTACGGTCCGGACGTACAAAGTAACTGGACCGTTTTCGTCGGACCAATCCGGTCATTTCTGACAATGAACACCAATCGACTCGCTCGCTGCTACCGTTATCAATTCCTTGATGCGTTGCTAAATATCGTCGGGAGCTGTGGATGAGGGAGCGGTTTTCAGACTAACCGCAACTGCACAATGAAACGTAGCCATAGCCCAGAGGGCATGCAACGGCCTAACATCCAAATGCTGCCGTTACCCAAATAATCTGGAATACATAGATTTGTCAACACGGTTTAACAATGTGGCTTCAGCTAACCTAAAAACTGTGTCACGTTCAGCCCCGCGATTCATCCGCGTACAACAAAGTTCGCGATTGTCAAACGACCGCGGAGTCGGGCAAAATGATGACCGCCTCAGAAAGCAGTCCAAGTGATGACATCAGGCCGGGGATAACTACATCGTTGTAGTCGAACCATTCTGTGCATTTCTGGCACCGGATATCGGCCATCATGGTAACAGCTACCGCAGTCTGCTCCTTGAGGTATAGGGACATATCTTTAAGAGTGGTGAATGCCGAGATGTCTTTCAGATGAACGGCAACCACACTTTAATACACCGTCCTTGTCATTGAGTTCTTCACATATTTAACACACAGTTTTCCCCGATTTCCAGATGATCTACAGTAAACGACCAGCAAGCTTGAACAAACAACCTAGTCTTGATCAACCTCCGATCAGTGCCGCATTCAGCCTCGCACCTCACCCGCGTGCTACTTACTTCGCGATTGTCGAACGACCGCGGAGTCATGCAAAATGATGACCGCTTCACAAATGAGTCCACGTAGTGATATCGCTTGCGCCCAGCTGGAATCAGATGTTCATGACGGCTAACTCGTGAGTAACACACAAGTGGAGCGGATGATCACTGTTCTCATTGACTGCACCGATGCCGTGTGGACTGAGAACTACTGGCCAGGCTGTTAAATCGTGCGTTTAAATCACTTAAAACGAACAGTCGGTCACTCACCGATGTCAAGTGGTTTGTGGCGGATAGCTGATCATAGAACTAGTCCTTTGTGTCATCAGTGTGGCACACAGTCGGACCATGAACAGTGAAAAGATTGCACAATTACCTCGACCGAGTGTCAGGCGAAGGGACACGATTCTAGGGTTCATATATCGTACGATTCGCCTATCATCAAAAAATTTATGCGGCCAGCTATTGCGAAACAGAAACTGTAATCTCGAGCAATGTTTGCTGGATAACCGACTCAGTAGAACGTGTATTCAGTGCATGCCTCTCGGAGCTTTCCTAGGTCTGTGAGCCTTGTCCTACCCAAGGCTGCTACAGAGCTGCCAAGACGGCTCAGTTCCACCTCGATCAGTGCGGCACGGCGCTCTGGCCGTCCGGTGCTGTATCGATCCAACAACGTATGTACACTGCATTTCCCGAAGGAAAACCCCTTGTGTCCACACGCGTGCCTCAAATTGACAGGAGGGAATTCAGATTGAGTCCCTGATTCAACGGACTGATCTGTGTGTGTGAGAGAGAGAAAAGGATGGAATTTTCCCGGGGAACCACAACCGGAGCCGGTGATTAGAAGGTCTAAGTCATCTGGCAGTGAAGGACTAGCCAATTCCGAGGATGCAGTAAATGAGACGATCACTTTCGCGAGCAACAGGTGTACTGCAAGTTGCATGAAGCTTTTGGGAATTTGTGTTCATTTTTCGACTGTACAGGATAATACGACCGCTCTTCGTCTGAGGGTACCATTTTTAACCCCTTCCTTCCGTACGCGAATAACAGTGGTGCTGCAACGATTCACACAGTTCTGCCGTATACTGATAATAGACTCGTGTCGTACTACTGAAGCACTCGAACGCAGTCAACAGTGTGACATATAAACCTATGGGCTTAGTTGCTTTTGTTCGGCTGTTTCCCTTTGGTCTACCTGACATAGTTTAACTTGCAAAGATCGAAGTGCTGGTCACTATAGCCCTCTGGATTAAAACAGGGTATAAGCACGACTGCCATGCTACGGTGGTAAGAACGGTGAGAAGGGCCGTGGATAGCCCGCCGGAACAGTGTGTCGAAGCTTTGCCTGTCCTCATGTCAGATACTACAGAGATGCAGTGAGCTATTAGACAACCGTGAAACAGGAAGGATGTAGGTGAAAATGGATCACCAAGAAAACCCCCGAAAAGTGGTAAACGGTCTTCACTCCATTTGGTTCACTCCATCTGAGATCGGGAAACTGTCACTCACTAGTTCAAGAATGCCTTGATTGTACTTTTGTTTAGAGGTAAGGGTAGCAAGCAATGCACTGGCAATTATCCAGCTACTAGTCTGATGAGCTGCGCTAGCAAGGCTTCCTCTGAACCGACCCAGCGCGCATGTTTTGGAGGGCAACGTTCCGGAAGTCTCGTGAACGTATCGGGCTCAGGTACGTTCTCTCTTATGATTTCACCAGCACGCCTAAATATATGAGTCGTGACCGTTGTTGGCTGTGGTTGGTAAGATTTTGTGTCCAAACAAGTAAGTCAGTTCAACTGAACCGTTATAGGTGGATATGAATGTGAAGTTATAATTGTACGGACCGACTCTCTGAGATGTCGGCATTGTCACTGAAACGAAGTAGGGTTGTGTTAACGTGTACCCTATTCAGTTTACACCTGGGCAAAATGCGAACAGTGGCTCTACGGATCTCGGAGGACGGTGTTGGAATTGAATATCGCACGGATGGTCGCTTACTGGGTGTTCAACGTTCCCGTGTCGCAGGTTGTCTATGTATTTCTACGATGCACACGCTTCCGTTTGCAGGTGGTAGATGGGCATAGCAGAACTTCAGTGACCGACCATAGCTTTCGTGACCGCCGCATTTAAATTCACTCTGGATACTAACACGATTGAGACGTGTTCATTCTCTTGGCCTCCTCAGAGGGGAATATTTAGCTCAAAAAAACGAACGAAATTATCTAGCCAATCGTATTATAAAGCAATGTTATACCCACGGAAAATTCTTCGCATAGATAGGAAAGTTTTGTAGATGCTTCAGTGAGTTTATTTTCGACCACCATCCAAATATATTATTTCAGTCGTCTATTCTGACCTCAAGAACTATAAAAATTTAATGCAGCATATGTCGACGTGTTGCGATGAAAGGTGTATTAGATTGCCGGAACGTTACAAAAGTCTCAGCTCGAAATTCTTGACCATGTGGGCATCGAAGACTTTGTCTTTATTCAGTTCCTTTTGGCTGAAGCGATTCAGCGATTTTAGAGGGGCAATGAGGTCGCAATAAAAATCTGCACAAGTAAGTCACGAGCCTTCGTTAGACACTTTCCTTGTCACGGAAAAGTAGTCTACTAGTGAAATAGCCTATCAACAGCTGAAATTCTTGCCCCACCTACAGCACAACTTAAAGCGCTACTAAACCCATACTTGCCTAGCAGAAGTAGTGAGTTTGCGATATACCGGTTAGTTTCCCCCTTTCGCGCTTTTCATTACATTTACAATGAATTTGCAAATCCAGACACTGTGTCAATATCATCATGATTACCTTTTCAGAAAAGCTGACATTCAAGTGACATCCGAAAGAAACTGTGTAGGCCTGGAAAACTTGGGCGCTCTATTCGGCGCTCGGGTATTCACCAAAAATGTCCGCAGACACTGTGAGGCTACATGTGTAGAGGACAGTGAAAATGAGCTGGCACCAACAGGAGTATCCACTTTTTAACAAAAAGGCGCATACATTGTAAGAGTACCATCTGGCTGCCTCAGGCTAGAACTGCTTTGTCACGAAAAATCATCTATATATCCTGCTTTAACACAGTGTAGCGAAAAAGGCGTCCAGTAAAGCACAATCTATTGTCCAACACGCTACGCGCGCGCTCGCGTTTGGGTCATTAGTCCGGATCACATCACCTCCGGTTTCCACATACACGCCGTGTGCACTTCCACCCGGTTCGTGTGTGTCTGACGCCTCTTGTCAGGGCGTTTTTCGCCTGCCATTCCTCGTCCGTTGGGCGATGGCTCGTCCGGTCGCTCTTGCTACCCACAATCCATCCACTATGTCCTCTGGCCGTATTCTACGACCACGTCGATATATTCCTCCGGATGTTAGAATCATCGTGCCCCCGATCTGGTTATTCATCCTATTTTGTCTGTCATGCCTCACCCGTTGGTCAGATCCAGTTGTGCGACGGCACATCCGGTCGCCCATGCTGTCCCCGACCCGCTCGCTGTGGGTTTTTAGACGTACCTTGCTGCACCGTCGACGTATTCCGCCGAGAGTTGGAGCAGCCGCATCTCCGGTTTGACAATCCACCACAATATGTACAAATATTCGGTGATCAAATTTCGGTTAGATCAAGACAACAACAGACTGCACATTGGACGCGATAACGCACACATTCCGGTTGCAGTACTGAACTCAATGACATTAGTGAAGAGTGTGATGTTTACTAACTTTTCGGATAACTAACATTTACCGCACCACCAGAATGAGCCATCAGTGCTGGTGTACAAATCTTTTTCAAATGATGGCAATCAATCAGTGTAACATAGGAAGCAGAAAAGGTGAAGTAGTACGGAAAGCAGTGAGGACGTGAAAGGCTGAGAAAAGCAAAATGTTGTACACTGAAACAGTCGATTGTGTCGGTGACAAAGATGTTAGAATGGGTAGAACAAGTTGGAACAACTGGTATTACAACCGACTGCCTCAGTATACCTGCGACAACAAAACGGTCGCTTGGGTTGTGATGCAGAAAAGCAACCCGATTGTAGAACAGAAGAAGGCGAAGGACAGGAGGCAATCCGTAAAACCCTGCTTTAGAAAAAATAGACACCATGCAGTTCAACAACTGAGTCATATGCGAGGTTTATATGGCATACGTTAGACAGCTTTCACTAACACGCTTCGTTAACAGAAAGCTCAGTTAAAAATGTCATGTGCACCGCCAACCTTGATTGGCTATCCCCCCCCCAACATCTTCAACCGGAATGAGCCACCACAGATGAACGCCAGTTACAGCCACTAACCTACTGGCAGCCAAATTCAATAATATGCGTACCAACGGTCTGACCGATTCGTTTGCCCAGAGTGAGACGAAGAATGTAGTTCGCTATCAAGCAAGAGAAGCGACGGATACGCAAAATTTTATCGTACCAAGTAACACAAGTAAAGGTCACCTAGGTTTACCGTCTGTCCATAATGAACAAGATTTAGCTATCACAAGCATTTTCTCAATTTTCTACGTTTTGTTTGTATACCCAGACAGCATTTTTTCTGCATACGGTTTGAGGACAACATTCCCACAAACCCCGTCAATTAGTCGCAGAATTTAAGACATGCCAATGTAACAGATCCTTATTCTGTCTTTATTGATCGGTCAATCAACCTTGAACTGAATGAAAATCTCCGAAAATCGTGAACACAGCGTATACAAAATAGTGAAACAAGAATCACTGATTGACTTGAGCACAGCGATCTAAACCGTTGGGAGCAGGTTAGGTAGCATTTTATTACTGAACCGAGCGATGAAACTGTTGTGTCTAGTTCAATAAGTATTGCCTGTGTTGACAACTGAAGTAACGATAAGCCGTTGACTTTGCGTCGTCCATGCATGTCATTTCGTCACGAATTACTTTACTAAGCAGTTGATCTCTTAATCACAACGCTGATTCCTGTTAGCGCTTGTTTACTTCTGAGTCTAAATTTGCATGTGACTGCTGCTCGCACTATTCCATTAGTTACAACATACGACCTGTTTTACTAAGTGTCCTTTGAACAGAAATTGAACCTCAGCTTTCACACTACAAATCGTTCGATTCCATGCGGCACACAAGAGCACAGTTGAGCTACATATCGCTCGGCTACCAAGTACTGGACAAAAGAAGATAAAGTAGCGGAGGTTCGAACATAAGACAACGCAATTGGTAGTGGCTGCCTGCTCACTTACACATGAGAGTAGGTGGTCGGTGCAGACAACAAACGATTGACACCGTTGGAGCGTAGCCCGACCATTCGTGGTCCAACCAGTGCATTGAGGACCGAGTGAACTCGTTTGATCTACAGTACAAAATATCCGCTTACCAAATGGCTGATATCACTGGATGCGCGAAATGAACATTACATATGGACAGTCGAACACTCTGAACGGCCAGCTCCTACATCTATCTCCGCACCGACACCTCTTGACTAACTCCACAGCCGATTAGCATAAGGTTCACGATTAACACACAATGCTTCGGCTTAGGGAAATCACCGCGGTCTTCCACAGGTTCGCCATGGTAGATCGGGATCGGTCCTTGGACATCGACCTCCGTGATTTAAAAACTCGCTAGCTGAAGACTTCAAGAGAAATGACGGCTAGTCGAGTTCAGTGGTGTGAATGCTGCCGTTAGCGACACTTAAAGCCGTGAGAAGCTGGGCTGCAAAGCTTTCTTATTCTGACGTAATTCGGTTGCTTGTTTTACAGGCTGAACGTACTTTAGTGTTAAATGTCTCACCTTAGACACATGGTATTCGTCCTTCCAACTCCTTGAACTTGACAATAAATCTTGTTACCCACTCCTTCTCTCAGTAACGACGTGGATGATGATGAACAGACGCGGTGATTGTTCATAGGTACAGACCAGCCAACAATCGTGCGAGCAACGATTAACTTCAACGATTTCAAGGCAATCAGTCTAGTGGAGAAAAATACGTAGGCTTTTGTGTCTGAGAGTATAATGTCACTTTAAAATTGGACGTGAAGACCATAGTTTGACACAGATCAAGTTGCGCTTTGCGCCGTTAACCACATCTTGTGATGGGATTACGTTGATGTGAATTGCCGTACCAAAGGTTATCGTCTGAAATCTCAGCTCACGTGACTGCGACTTACCGTTCCGGTTTGTTAACACAACAGAAACATGTGTAAGGCGGGATCGAAACAAGTAGACGTGCATCGATCGGAGCTGATTTAGTGGTTCGTACATGGTTGTTCTGTACACTTTTCAGATCGTTACTTCAACGTGGTGCACGAAAATCCCAGATCTACGGACAGTCAATTGGACAAGAAAACCACTGTATTCAAACGTAACTGTCATACTCCTGTATCTTTACTCGCTTGGGTTAGTTTGGTGGTGTTGCGAGCTGCGTACTAAACCTTAAAATGCAACCACTACTGCCCTTCTCATTGTATGTTGCATATTATTAAGCGGTTGCATTGAACAAACGCATCGACACGAAGTCAACCCGCGATTCGAGGAAGGCCACGTCCAGTCAGTGTTGACAACGCGAACAGACTGGCATGCCATCATGGTGACCAAGTCGGATAGCACGTTGCCTTAGCATCGAAATGTGTTACGAGTACCGGCTTTTCAACGTGACTTCAGAAGAGGAGAAGGAAATTGCAGTTGGCAAAATGAACACCACGACGATCACGCTGACGACTGTTCCGTCCGAATCGTTGGATGCAGATAGCAGGAATGGGATTGTTGATAACTGGTGTCTACGGAGAGAGAAAAGCGTGAAGTTTTTGCTTGTTGGACAATATATCGGTGGCCAGTACAGAATGTCAACTGGTTATGTTTCGACATGCAATCGGAGATGGAAGAAGACAGATTCTTCGAAATCTGATCTTTGAGGACCGAGCTGACAGAAACAAAACGAACGCGATCAATCGCAAGATAAAGGAATATTGTTTTGGACAGGCCGGAGAAACGATAAACCAATATGTAACTGTATTGAAGAAACTTGCAAAATCATCCAGTTTCTGCAAGGTCTTAGGAGACACTCAAGCAAGTGAAAATGTTCATCGACAATCGGAAGTTAGTTAGACGAAGAGAATACTGAGCATTTCAAAGTTGACGCTTCGACATCTGCAATAGCGAAGGGGCAACGGAACAAAGAATGACGTCTTTGAAGTCGGACCGCGGATTGGTGTTAATCGCCATGGACAGAGGCGAAGAACGATTAGTGATGGT
Organism: Paragonimus westermani; assembly: GCA_008508345.1. Taxonomy (NCBI): domain Eukaryota; kingdom Metazoa; phylum Platyhelminthes; class Trematoda; order Plagiorchiida; family Troglotrematidae; genus Paragonimus; species Paragonimus westermani. The sequence goes on along the minus strand of QNGE01002808.1, from coordinate 36,586 downwards.
TTTTGTCTCCTTGGCAGGGGCAGATATCTTCGTCAGAAAGAAAAGTGTCTAGTCCGCGGGAATACGTGCATGAATTGCCGGAAAAAGAACCATTTCGCGAGACAGTGCAGATCGTCTGCGGTCAGTCTGATCGATCAAAATGATAACGGGCAACAAACAGGCTTAACGGATCAACCAAACAGAAAGGAATCTGCAGAAGTGCCCACAAAGGATACAAGAAGAAGATTTCAGTTGGACTCTGGAGCACCAATTAATGTCGTTACATCAAGAAGGCTAACGTAGGCGAATCAAATGCACAGATGAAATTGCAAAATGGTGCAGCGACAAGCGTTAACGGGACTGCAACAGTGCCTGTCACCATTGGGAAGAATGGACCAATTTATATGCTTGATTTTGTTGTGGTTGATCGGGATTTAACGCCCATTTTTAGTGTTGATGCCAATCAGTTGATGGATTTCATCCCCGTTAGTCACGATGAATTTCCAAATAAATTATCCGACTCTGATGTTCTCGACCAGCATTCATGTGTTTTTGATCGACTCTCGGTCACATGCCAGGAGCCGTTAGTTTATCTGTGATTAGCGATGCTGTTCCTATTGCACTGCCAGTCCGAGGGATTCCGCTGGTCATACGTGATAAGCGTAAAACAGAATTAGATCGACTAATTCGAATTAACGTGATTGATCCGATAGAGGAGTCGACTGACCGGGTCAGTCAAATTACCGTAACTTTGGAGAAGAAAACTGAAGGCGTCCAGCGGAATTTTCACAAAACGTTTAATTCAAGCACTTGGCAAATTGAAAGAAGTCACGTGCCGTAAATGAAGTACTAATTTTTACAAAAACCACATAGGATCATGATAGGAACCTGGAGGTATTTTTAAAGCATTGCATCAGCCGAAGAATTCGTCTGCAACACGATAAAGTGGCCTTACGAAAAAAAGAGGTCATGCCTTGTCGCCCACATGTAGAGCCCTACGTCAAGGGATGCTGTGGTAATATCGCCTTTGGGTTAGCGCTCGTCGTCTCAAATTGTCATGCAGTTCAGTTTTGTTCGGTGACCGAGGTTTTGGCATCCCCTCCCGTTATCGCTGCATGCGAGCGTGTTCATCTCCCTAACATTCTTTGCGCGGAATTGTGGGATACAGTTCTGTTAGTACCCCGTTTCTCTGGTAACATTAACTGTGGACCATTACTAGATAACTGTATCAGTTGCCACAATCGTCCTTCCACTTTGACCACCGCTTGGACTTTGTCATTTCACCATCATCACCGTCATCATCCTCATCGCAACCAGAGAAAACAACACGCCAGTGTGAACCACCGATGCGTAACTGTCATACAACCATGAAGAAAAAGAGAAGGAAACCCTGTACAGGAGCAGAGTAGAAAAGAAGGAGACAGCAAGGGACTTTACTAAAAACAACTACTCCACATTCAATATCAAGGTGCCTACACCGTGCAAACAAGCAACCAAGCTGTAACTGAAAGTAAGGCCTCATCAGCAAGACAGCTGCTTCCCCACGGCTTTCACCAACCCGCGTCATTCAACGCACTCACTTCACAGACAACTCGCGCAAACAACGAGAAAATTCAGTCCACTGAGCTCGGTTAGCCGACATCCCACCTAATGTCACAAGCCACCGACTTTATGAGTCTCCAGGTCCCCAGCCTGGGAGAGGAACCCGACCTACAGTGACCAACCCTTTCGTGAACGACTTCATTTCTTCAAGCCAGGTCATCACCTGTCCAGTCCGCAACTTCCACCAGTTGGTCGCAACGGTGGCAACGATTGTTCAGTGAGACAGACAAGTAGCTAGCCTAACCAAACGTAAGGAGAGAACGAAAGAACTCGTTTGACAGTCAGAGCCAAATACCCGCATCAAAACCTCTTAGTTGCTTACTACCTGGTGCCACTCGATACGAGCGATCGAACGAGGACATCGGTGGTCAAACACCTCAAGACGGTTCAAGTCTTCTACTCTGAACGGCCAAGTCTCTCTACGATAATGCAATACAACCCTCACCATCGCCATATACACGCAATCAGTGAGCCTCAGAGAGATACCTCTCTGTTGCCGAATGTGCTACAGATTGGCGGACACCACCCTAGCCTTGGAGATGCGTGCTTCTATTTCACCCACTACACCCCCACCACAGCAGCCTCTACGATACAAAAATCGATCAACAATCTCCATGAGTTCAATGACTGACATTAAATCTATGTAATCACAACAATCTTGCAGAAGCACTACGCATTTTGAGGCTGCAAGGCGCATTCCGAAGCATTCAGCGGAACGTGAAATAACGCCTAGTATTGTTTGTGTTGCTTGAAAATCGTCACACAACACCTTGTCTTCAGCGTATTCAAGATCAGTCAGCCCTCCACCAAGTAGGAGGTTCACAGCAGCATTTTGTGAACGCCACAGACAGTTCTTCATTAGTTGGTCCATGACAAAATTAAACAAATATGGTGAAAGTGGACAGCCTTGGCGTACGCTGCTCATCGTGCTGAAACTGTTAGAAGGTTCACCATAAACCCTAAACTGGGCTGATTCATGAGAATAAAACGCCGACGGTAAGTTCACATACTTGGTCGGTCCAATCTTGCGTTCAAGCGAACCTAAAAGTGTAGATCGACTCACCGAACCGAATGCACCTTTATAGTCGAGGAATACAGTAATTGTTAGCCAGCTGTACACATGACTGTGCCACAGAATTTGACGAAGGGTAAAAGTGTGATCTATACACCCCTGCCAAGAGCAAAACCCTGCTTATAATTCCCCAATGTTTGCTTCTCGGGCTGCAGCGAATCGACGAAACGTAGTAGGTACCAGAACTAATTCCCTGATGGTTTTCACCGGAGACCCGGATTCCCTTTTTGAATATGAGAACTATTATCGGGAGACTCCACCACGGATAGATGGTCTCCGTCGACTACACAAGTTGCGACTGGATCAAAACCTATAATAACGCTTCCCCACCTTCCTTGGTGACTACCGGTACGAAACCATCTGACCCAGCAACCCTGTTGCGTTTAAGAACCAAAATACAACGGCGAACGTCAGTCTCAGTGGGTGGTTCTAAATCTACCTACCAGTGTGTGTGTGGCGACAACGCGGTAGAAACGGGAGGCCGGCTAAACTGATCTTCAAACTGTTTCGCTCACTGCTCTAACCTCCTGGACTTATTGTGAATGAGTGTGCCATCTGCTCCGCTGATAACTTCGTTGACAGACGGTCATCTTCGACCAGAAGTACGGACAAGCTTAAAGAATGTGTCGGTGTTCCCCACAGCATCAGCGGCTTCCATTTCCCCAACTTCCCTATTATCAAAGCCTCACGATCAGCCCTTAGGCTATGTTTCAGTTTCCTACGGATATCTTTTCCGAACTTGTTATGTGGACTACCAGAAGGAATTTTCCGTCTGACTTCTAACAGCTCCAGGGATTTCTCTAAGAGCCAACGTTTGTTCGACACATGTACCCTCCGTGTCGCAGGCTACAGTACACGCTTTAAGCATAACCTATGAAATATCGGTCCAGCACTTATTAAGATCATCGGAGTGAGAATTGCTATGCCTGATTTCTAAGCTGATTTGGTACTTACACTTTACTAACGATGTAGCCAGTTCCTCAACAGTCAGTCTTTGTAATCGGTGGGGTCGTTGCCCATCACAAGTAGGGACGAAACGACAACGTGCCAACGCATGATCCGAATCCAAGTGTGTGCTCCAGCAAGAACGACAAACGTGAATAGAATCGCGCCATCTATAACCAACGGCTATGTGGCTTCTCTGAGTCCAGGCCTGATTTGGAGAAGGAGGGCATCAAGTATAACAATGACGCGCATGATGTCTAAAACTAGTGTTAGCTAAAAATAACGTATGCTCAACGCACAGCTACAACAGTCGGCCGCCATCATCCGATCAGTGTGACGACATCCCAAAACATCCACCAAGCAAAATTCGGCCTCACCAAGGCGGCCAACCTGGGAGTTCACACATCCGACCAGAATTACCATTTCAGAACCATGTGTCGACCTAAGGAGAGTGGCCAGGTCCGAGTGAAAGACGCCATTGACGCGAAGTCACTACAGTCATCTGGGGCGTAGGCAGACACAATGAAGACATTGCTGAAGGTCTAGCGTCTACAACTGGTCACAGTAGAACCTGACAACCGGAAGGCACAAAGTCTACTGTGAACAGGAATCCCATCTATCAATGCGGCTGAGGCTGGAGTGCTGATGAATATATTCAATTCAGCCTGACTAGTTGGAGCGACTATGGAGTCACCTGAATTGTGCACCCAGTATCGGGTAGACAGTGTGGATGCTGTGTGGTTCCGTACGCTGACCACTGTCCTGGATGCTCGTCTCGAACGAACTTTGGAAACACCCATATTAACTTGTATTCTGGGTCTAAGCAAGGAACGAGGGAGACCTGAGGCTGAATGATAAGAGATGGGACTTACCAAGACTGTGTTACTATGATTTGCTATATCTGCTGTGGGGCCTGCGGTGTAATCACCAGAAACGGGAGGAGCCTGACAGCTGAATTTGATAGAACAGTGGGGCGGAGGTCAGCAGTAGATAGGGCTACCTGCTTTACACTGCGAGATGGCCGATGCAGTATGAAATTACTGCTGCTGTGAGCATTCCCGGTTGTGTTGGCTGAGATGTTGCCAGGATGTCCAGATCTAGACAGGAGAACGATTAGGGTGCTCAACCAAAGTTTTCGGCTCAAAACCCTGTGCCGCAAAGCAGCGGGTCAGTGGCAGTGTACCAGAAGTGGTACTTTTTCCGAAAGAAAATACCAGCCTTCTTCGAACCCCAAACCTGGAGGACCAGGAGACTGTGGTTTGTCAGACCTCTACCTATTGGTCCCTTTCTATGAGTGACTCTGTCGATGTGGTCGCCACACCGTCCAGTTTAGCCCAATACACTACTGGGATGCGGAAGCCGACATACCGTGTCAAGATCTAGTCTCATGGTAACAGGATTGAGAACAACATTTGCAAGTCAAGCAGCCCAGTTGATGCTACAGCCCAGACGAGTTAACCCGGAGGTGACCAGTTTGGTTAAGTGAGAGTGGGTTTCGCAGTGGGTGTTGTCGCTGGTGCAGGACCAAGTGCACTAAGATAAGGTCACCACTGAAGCATCCACAAGACGCACTGTTGTTTCAGATAAGGCAATCTGTGAATGCAATGGGGAGCAGCTTTACAGCTCACTTTGTCGCTCTTCCTTCCGCATTCCCAATAAAAGTAATGCCTCTCAGTGTCCACCAAAAACCAACCGAAACCGTCAGCAGAAACGCCCAGGTGAATCCGAAATTTATGAGACGTTGTTACACTGACACACTAGAGACAATCGAGTAAGCAAAGTAGGTACTGAATTGGTTTTACTGACCCTTGAGATGCTTTCTAAAGATAAAGAGAAATTCCTAGCACCCGGACACGGGCAATCGTGCTCAGGTTTTCGCTCGAAAAAAGTGCCCTATCTTATTCTTGGTAGTATAAAATGGCAGTTGATTGGCTACGTCAACGGCAAAGAAAGTCTAGATCCTTCTGAAGCCTCTCAAGTTATTATGCAGTTCATAATGAGCTCAATTTATGAGTTGTCAGCAAATAGCGACAGAAGGGAGCTTATCAACTGCTAGAATCTACAATAAATCTCGTAGTATGTCACTGTTTGCGCAGAACCAAGCTGAAATTGCACCGTTGATTTTGACATTGGGGCGGTGATCCATGTAGTAGTCCGCAAGCAACAACAGGCTGCCAAGAAGTTTCAGGCCAGCAAATTAGAACAGAGTTCGCAAGGGAATGAAGATAGTTCTGTAAACCTCACTAAGCCCGGTTACGTTCAAATTATGAATAATATATTACACTTAAATACTACACTTGTCGGTCGAAATCAACCGAATTATAACGGCGGATGTTATGTAAGATAAAATTAGACCTTGTGCTGCGTATATTTGGCTGGGGCGAGACTCCTGGACATAAACCGTACGGAAGAAATATTACGACCGACTGTGTGAATATAAAAAAGGTACAGGTGGTTGAGTGATCGAGATCAGCAGTGGTGTGACGTGCAAACAGAAAGATAAGAGGTAGAGCTGGTCCTTTGAAGATCACCAAAATTCTCCTACTAATAGCCGATTGCATACGTATTCGCAACGCTGACATGCACGAACATCAGCCTCGGGAAGTAAGAAACGATGAGATCAACCGGCGAGCATCCACTAAGTTAAAACAAGATAGTTTCAATTCTCTTTGAACAATGGCTAAATGCACTGTCCTCACTCACTTTACGAGCTGCATATGAACAGGAAGCAACTTCCGACATTGAATTAGTTCCGTGCCTGAAATATCACAGAAGAAAATAATGGCATTGAACGTGCGAAGTACTGAAACGTACGCGCAAGAGTGTTGGGTCGGTGGCCACTAACACTGAATGAATGTATGAACAAAAACCCTGGACTCTAATAAGACACAATAAGAGGGAAAGCAAATAACCAGGATTAACACACGTCTTGATCCCAACATCCGAATCACATCAGAAAAAAAACCACTCTATTCATACGTAACTGTAGCCCGGAGTGTCAAGTAGAAGCGAGATAATACGTCCAAACGAAGCGCACAGCTCACTAATGGCATAAAATGCGTCCAATCGGACTTCGGATTTGTGCTCTTACAGATGAATACTCTACAGCATCCACAGACTAGAGAATGAAACACGATATAAACAAAAGATACTGCTCACGAAAACGCTGAAAATACATCTCATGACAAGTTCACACTGGTTCTGCTGCAGGGTGCATTGCGAACGGTGGTTATCGATTCGAAGTTTGAGATTCCGACACAAGGCCCGGACACAGGTTGGTAATAGTAGTTAACAAAAAAACAAGCTGTTTCCTCTTCTGATATGATTCGTCAGCCTGAGCACTGCTCATTTAAAAAAGTTGCGATCGAACATTTGAAAGTGACCACTGATCATTCCTACTGCAAGGGCATCTAATAGGCTTGAGGGCCGAAATTACGACTTCGATCCAGACGAGCTCTGTCGAGAAGCAAAGTCGAAGTTAGTGGGCCGAACCAGTCGGAATGTGGATATGAGAGAGAAAACAGCAACCAAACGTAAACGGCATTCAACCTATGGGTGTAGTCCGTCTCATAACTATGCGAACACCATGTTTTTCGCATAGTGCGCCTAACCTAATACATAGAGCACATTTTTCAGGCACATTCGACTGCGAAAAACATCTGCACTCAAGTGTAGATTGCTTTTCAACAGTTAAAGAAAATCAAAATGGTGTGATACTTCAAACTGTTCCAAAGTTGCACGAACAGCTCAATTTAATATCGAATATGACATCTGCTGGAGTTTCCCTCACTGCGCTCAGACGCACCGACAGTGGACTTCATGTCAAGCAGCATATGAGAATCGTTCGCCTTTGGACCGTATGCGACAAGCCCAGGGAAGTGTGGTACACGGGTTTTAGGAGCCGGAGAATAGTTTTGCGTTCAGTGTGATGAGCATTCGCCACCAAAATATCGTAAAACGGCAGGGGCGATGTATGCAAACAGTGCACCAAGTGCATGTCATATTTGATGAACTTGCACAATGAAATGAAGCTCTTGCCAGCGAATTGGTTCAGTGTAAATTCAGAGAAGAACAGTCCAAAAAAGTTCGAATGGAGAACTGAGTGTAAGTGATATTACGAGGCAACTGAACTTCAACCCGTCCATAAGGTCCTGAAAAACACGTCGCACTACGTCAGAGGGAAACACACAGAACCCATACAGTTGGTCGCTTATCACGAAATCAAAAGACTACTATGAGCAGAAAGACGTAATATGGATGGGTGAACAGGGTTACTTGCAATGGTGAAATAAACTCGATTATAGTGAACCTGGTGGGTGGACGAACTCAATAGTTCATAGTTTGTGATTATCTAGCGGTGGTTTACTGATTACTCTGGCTACCTTCTGTCTCAATAATAGACATCGTTGGGCCTTCCTGGAAGAACAATGTGTGCAGCTTTATACATACCTACTTCGACATCGGTTGCTGTTGTTCCTAGGCTTAGTGTCCAGCGGAGGCCGAAAACGTCAGCAACACAACTGCTCATTGTCTTACACAGTAGAACAGTTACAGATTAACCGGACAAGGTCGGAGCAAAACTCAAGTGAGAATATTTTAGGCCAGTCGGTTTCAGACTGGTGTACAGAAACGGATGTATTAACGGGCCGAAATAAGAGCTAACAAACACTGTTGAAGGAATGTAGGAAGAAAATCTGCGGTTTTACCTGCACCCTACAACAAATAGAAGGTACAAGTCATGCATAAAAGATTTTTTTAAGTAGAGGCCATAATCTAGTTTAGGACACTTAAATTTACTTCAACTCGAGGTGTCCGTATATAAATGATATGGGGTAATTTTTATCTGTCGGACAGATTCGACTTTTTACAACTGTTGTGCTTCTAGCTATGTGGACCTTGTCTCTTGTGTCTGCAAAACATAGTTGTTTGACTGTAAACATGGGTAATACCTGGAAATAGCTTAGTGTCAGCGTAATTATGAAACGGAGTGTGAGATCCACTCCAATGACCCCCATCATTAACCGCTTGCGATATTTTTCAGAATGCCATAATCGAATGACGCTAGGGACTGCAGTCATGTGCCGAAGCCTCACCAATCATCCAAAAAACTTTAAATCGCTTGGCATATAAATCAACGTCGCATCGATTTTTCGATACACATCCCAATCGCACACACACACACCTCTCGAATGCTCGAAAATATTTTTTCCACTTCAGTATTAATCCAATTACCCATAGTGTAACCTGCTTAACCAAATATCAGATGAGACAGCTCAGTGGGAGAACTGATTTCAACTGATATTACGGATCATATTATGCTTCTAATGTATAGAGTGCCAGACAATCGGACGGAAAAACATTGCTACGGTGAAACAAAAGGTTGCCAGGTCCTATGAAATATACACCACATCAATTAAGCATCACACTACAATGCGTACCTTCCCACCCTTTTATTGATGAGACCAGTCTTCTATCCCAACAAATACTTTAGACAGACAGGCTTTATTAGTGTGCTCAGTAGCAGTTAAGTGGGTAAAATGAAGCATACTATAATATGATGGGGTTACCGTTGAGTTTGATGACCCAAAGCTAGAAAGCCTGGTTGGTGGCAATCTCGTCATTAAGAATAACGTTGTCCAAATAGATTCCATTGTTCATTGCTGTGCGGTTTGATGCACTAAATCATCGTTCAACAAGATAACCAAACAACGTGAAATAAGTCTGATGACAAGTGGCCTATCAGATGTGGTCCCGTTTAGTACGAAGGGTGATTTTCACCGTTTTGTTTTCGATTGGAATAGACAACTTTGGGAACGGCGAAAATTTATTTTCGCGTATACACTACTGATAAGAGATAGTAACCAACAGAGTTTTAACACAATCGAGAGGGAATTCAAACGGGTTTCAGGCCGTTTTCTGTCTTCAGGTCGCAAGGCGTTTGCTAATTCTGCGACTTGCCACATGAACGGTAACCTGCTGTTCAAAAGAAGACACGAGCATTCATGATAATCGGAACGTGAATAAACAGCGTGCGCTTGGCAATCAGCGCCGTTACAGCCGAACAATCGAAGACACATGCTGCTGAAAAGTGAAGGGGGGCAGTTGTCTGAGTGGCCTACCTTCTATTCGGTCCACTAGCATGTGTAATTGCGACAGGTTTGTCTGAAAACAATAAATAAAAACACGTTTCGGTGAATTGCCTAGTGATAGTGATATTGCGAAAATACTGAGAGATCAGGGTGCACACTGGTGTACATTAGCACAGCAGGCACCAAGGTTAGTCATAGGACGATCGAAAACGAGCATCATCACATAGTGCTTCTAGTTAGTTGACAGCTTTATAGGAAAGAACAAACTGTCTAGCACGACTGATCCAATTTCAACAAACAAAAGGATCAAGTCAGGCGATTGAGAGAAACAAACACCCTCGGTCGAGATCCTGTGCTTGAACAACAGCAGAGCATCAACCGCGCATTTTGTGATTAATAATCACTCAGATGTGAGTACCCCCTGATCCACGAATCATGTGTCTTGGTGAATATCTTGGTGCATGTGTCAACCGATCCAAACCACTGACTTATAGAGTATGACGTAGTGATCTACATTGAGTAGATGGTGACAATTCTAGGCTAAGGTTGAAATCGAAAATGTGGCAGGCACTTAATATCAGTGTGCAGAAAATAAGCTAGTATCCGGATTACAAAGCATACACAGGGGCTCAAAAACCACACATCTGAATTCGGTTACATACTGCTTGCAGGAACGCAATCTATAGCTTGATCGCATTTTTTCGAAACCCAGGGCTTTCGTCTAAGTAAACAAAACCACCATAGAACTCATCAGTCACTTTAGTCACGGCTGCAAGAGTGTTAGGGACTGCTACAACTGCTAACAGTTACACAACGCGTCACTGTATTGAAAGGTTTTTTAAACCTTAGGTCTTTTGAAGCAGACCTGCTTCCCGATCAAACGGTACATGACAATATTTTACATATTCCGTTAGCACTGAAGTATGTGCGAAGCAGTTAGCAGAATATACTGTCATTTATGGAGCAGAACCTGAAACTCAGGAGTTAATGGAACCAGAATTGGGATTTTTGATCATTCTGAAGTCAAGCGAAAGATAACATGTAGCTTCCTCTGCAGGTTTTGTGGTGATCGCCTTGAGGACGCTTCTCTCTATGTTAAGTAGCCAATAGCTCGCACACAAAACAGTGTCCGCGTTTAGTGGTACTATCTGCAATTCTGTGGCATTTTGGACCGACCGAATGTTTGGTGGAACAACACAAGTGAGAAGCTGAACTCGTCAGTTTGGGCTGGCAATCGGCCTAGGAGGAAATAAACTCTGAATCCACTAGTCCTCATTAACGAACGGAACGCGGGTACTCAAGTTCGACTTTCTTTGCGAGTGCAGTACACAACCCCTACCAATGTGTAATGATCTAATTACCTTGTCAGTGTCATGGGTTGAATTAATGGGTAAACCGGAAGTTTAGAAGTCCACATAGGAGATCGTGAGTCCGAAAGTTTCAAGCACGCCTTCGGCGTCAACTGTTGTAGACACGAGTACAACACCAATGTCAGCACCATCAGGGATTCAGGCAAGGTGGTCTGGCAAACATCTGCGCGTTCTTTTACTTCATACGTTTACGCGATCACTTCATGTTGGAACTGTCATCAGCAAAGTGAAACAACTGTTTGTGTTTTGCGCCTTCGAGTCTAACCCTTTCGATAATCGTTCACATATCCTGCATTCTACTATAGCGGCTGCATAAATCCCCTGAAAATCCCCCCCTACTTTATATGCTCCTGGTAAAAACGTCCTAATGTATTCCAAAAGTGTACATACAGCGTTCATACAGGTTAGTTACTTCTTCGCATTATATTATCTGAGACGAATTTTCTGACTAAAAAACTTCACAACTAGACGTAAGAATCCATGCAGACGGTACGAAACGAGTCGAATTCCAAAGTTTTCACAAGTGAGACTAATTTAAATTATCAAATGTGACAAACTGGCCGACTACATCCTTACTGCATAGCCAACCTCTCAAATCGATGTGATACAAAGATAGGGTGGGTAGCTAAGACCGATGTGGAATTTTTGAGCTTCCGGTGTGACATCGTAGCTCAGCTGATAGACCATCTACGCGTCTGGGTGTGTTTTTACCGTCACTGGTTCGAATCCAGGTGAGATCCATATTTCTTGCAATTGGGTCTTTTCTGAGTTAGCACAAAATCAGTTCTCTGAGAATATGGTACTCTATTGCCTTCGCAATATTGACCACCGGGTCATAACATTAACAACCAGCCGTTCGCTTTCGTCCTGTTTAGACTTATGTCATGGAGGTGGCGGATATATAGGGAAAGCAAAAATCAATGGCGTCCACGTTGCAAATCTTTTGTCATCCCAACCAACCACTCGATGTGCATCGTTTGAAACTGTGGCATAACAGATAAATTGTGTCAGGAATGGCTTACCTCTCAATTCCGGCCTGCTTCGCAAACTGACCGAAACAAAGAAGCAATCCATATCAATGTGAAATATAATCTGCGGTCTCCGTAGGGTATGCTTCAATTTAGATGGACAAGTGAACCGAGAAGAGGGAATCGATGCAACGATGAACAGAGGAGACGGATTACTGCTGGCAAGCACGAATTGCTTCCATCGTACACCCCTGTTAAGGAGAGAATGTGCTTTCGGGTCATCACGAAGCCGCCGGACAAGATCGTGTAGCTCATTAGCCCAAGAAGACAAGTGATGGAGACGAGATCGAGCGTAGAATGTTGACAGCTGCTTGCTAGCAGAACTCAAGGAATGGTGTGTTTCATCAGGAGGACTAGTATTCTCCGTCTGAAAGAACAGTAATATTGTAAATAAACCGAATTAAGCAACAGCTCACAGTTGAGATTTTAGAAAAATACAAGTTAAAAATACAACGCAATGAGTCATCCAGTACAGTTTTCTGCTTGCAAAATCAAAAACGTGTCGAACAAGGCAGTCTGAGCACAGTCAAAACCCCAAAATAAGTGTTCAAGATAGCCAGAAGTCGCACAGGAAATATGTAAGCGAAGATTAGCAACATAAACGCCGCCTCATCTTAAGTGAGAGAATGACAACACATAATTTGTGATTCAAATCTGTTTCAGGTGAATGAAGACAGAATTCATGTTATCATATAATCAACAGTGAGAAGGTAAACTGAACAGGTTGCATATCCAGAGTTGAGGACGGGTTTACACCTAGCTTATGAAGATTATAGTCAGGAATACGTACCGTTTTTCTTCAAGATGAGTCTTCTAACGAGAATCACATGGTGGCACGCTTAGCCACTAACCATCTCGAGTGCTCAGCCCAAGCTTCCTCAGTCTGACAATATGTAGCTGGCATGTGATGTACCACGACGAACATATATCGAACAGTGACAGTCGAAACTGAAAATAACTCGATAATAACGTCACCGATTGTTAGAAAATTATCACTTACTTTCCTAACTGGTGAAGAAGTATGCAGACGAATGGCGATGATATTTGCGAGCGTCAGCAAATAAAATGCTTCGTTTTTCATACACCACGGACACGAGAATTAGGGCGTAATTAGTCAGAAGGAAACTTCGAACGAATTGACCCTACTAAACATGCAACAATCGAGGATGGACAAACCCTTACAAATATCGAGTCAGCTGTATCGGGGGATGACCCTGCATACATCTGGATACTCGCAAAATCGAGCTGTTCATGTACGTTTTACAAAAGAACAGTGAAAATAGCGTTCAGTAAAAAGCAACATATACACTGAATATGTAATAAGGTTATGAAATAAAGCTCGTTGATACTGAATATGCTCACTGTGTTTCGGAGGATATCAAAGCCTATTGTCAAACTTCTCAGCCTCAGCACGCGCTTCACTAACTTATTTTTGTTCCACCATATACCGATTTGAGAAAAAGGTTAGGGAAAATTGTCATCCTTTTCTGAAGTGTCGATAGAAAGCGTTCTCGAAGCACCGGGAACATTTTCCATCCCAGCAATAAAAACCTGCGAACATTTGTATAGTTCAGCGCAAAAGTTGCCTTTCAAAACGATTCCGCCACATTGTCCTATCCACGCGACGGAACATCAATAAATCCATAAACAAAGTGGCTTCAAGTGACTCGGATTCCGTGATAACGCAGATATTCCTATGAGCAGAGTGGAAACGTTGGGGCAAGGCTTGTCGGTTCATCCGTTACTCATTTGTCATCTATGGTTTACAGAGACGAAACTGATTTCGCCCAAGCAGCCAGTGAACCCGCAATTAAGCGTTGACAAAGCGACACCGGATGATAGTGGACCCAATGATGTTTCCAACGTTGTTCAAATCTGTTGCAGATACCATCCACAAAAAGCCTTAAAGTCAACCTTGTGTGTGTAATATAATAACAACGGGCTTTTGTCTCTGTTTATAGATATTTTTGAGGAAATCACCAAGATACTCAAGTGACACAAATAAACACATCGACTATTCATAAACCGAAAGGCAACACAACACCTTCAGCTGTTCAGCAGCTCACAGAATCAGTCGAATTTAAAAGAACTGCTACCAATTCTCCTGTTACTTCTAATGTATCAGCCAGCCATTTTGCTGGTGTGGAAAATTACACATACAGACAATCGGACGACAAGGTATTCGCTCCACTTTTATAAATCTTAGACACACCAAAAAGCACGCGCATTACAGTGCTCACTAGTCTGATTTCCACAAAAGTGGCCGATTCATGCAGTTCCTTCTGTCCTACAGAAAACAGTTTCTTGGCAATGTCCACTCGACAGTCGACACCTTACCCTTTTTAGGTGGTTAGTTTAACAAATACGACGAATGTGTTCTGCTCAAGAAACTAACTTACTTAAAAAGGACACGCAATGCGTCCACATGAGATCTCGAGATTATGCTTTTACTGTCTGAAGAAACCGGATGGAATTAAATGCAACTTTGGCCACTACCTTTGACTCAGGTGCTTGTCACTAGCTCTGGGGCAGTCTTTAACACAGGGGAATTCCACTGGAGTGTGCAAATTTGTTAGGATCATACGCCGTATGTGAGTACGAAATGAGAGTTTAAGGGCAGTTATCACGAGTGGGCTTCACTTCAAGAGGTTTCGATATGAGTGTCTGATCTCCTCTCCCATTGCGGTGGATGGAATTTGGGAAGAAACACCCAGAAGTCCGGAGGACTCGAGTTGAAGTTTCTACCATATAATAAGCATAATGGCGTTGAGCACGCGGGCAACACTGATCCACCTAGTTATCAAATATAGCCCATGCTGAACCGATTAAATGATACGCCTGGCCTGTTTGGTGCGCACATTACACTTTCAATGTGTGGTGTTACAAGAATGGGTTGGTATTGACAGTCTTCGTTATTGCTGATAGCTTGCAGGAGGCTGTCGACCAACTCCTAGTGGTGTCATTTCGTCAGCTTACAATATTGCTGATAAGCTGTTCATTAGCATAATGAGAGCACGTTGTGCATTCGCCACCTTTCATCACGTGTGACGTCACAGTGCCGTTCATTTTTTGATGAAACGGAAGGCCTGTAGTGTGTGGGTGTGTTCAGTTTGACTCCATGAATCAGAAACCTGGCTCATCTGTACGGAAGATGTGCATAAACTGTGCTGAAACCCTGTTCGATTCACCGTTTACCCGGACACCTATAGAGCATACAGTTTGGCAGCGGACCAATCGGATGTTGCTTTCCGATACCACATCAGAAAAGAACAAACAATTTCAATGTTACACACTTGTTTCTCGAGTGCTTTGACCTCCGTATTGGATCAATCAGATAACAGCTTGTGACATTGCATGTGCGATTGATGGCGACCAGTGACAGACTCTAATTCGTTTAACACTGACGTACATCTATTCTTGTCCCAGGAATAACAACTACAGGATAGCGAACAAGATGTTTTCTGTGTTTGATCATCAGGCTAATTAAAACACAATAAATATGAGGACAGTGACTAGGGTGAGTCAGAAAACCGGCCAATATAGGTTAAGGACGACGTGTTTTTTGCAGCCACGCAATCACGCCTACGATTTGGAACAGTGATTGCGTAACCAATAATAAACACGTGGCCCTTAACCTATACTGAATGTTTTTCTGACTCACCCTAGTCATTGTTCTCATATTTATTGTGTTGTAAGTAGCCTGATGATCAAACAAATAGAACAAGTATTTTTCGCTACTCTGTCGTTCTCATGACTTCAATGGGTATTTTCGAAAGAAATAACAACTACCTACCGCAACCAGTCCGACACCTTCTCTTCAACACTTACGTGGGAGATTTAAACTCCAATACAATTCTTCGGGCAATTCGAAGTCCGCTATTCCCAATATCGCAGACTCTCGACACTCAATCACCGTTCTCCCTGTCAGTCTGTATCACACGGGCTGACACTGTGGGCAACGCGACAGTCCGCTGGCGCGTAGTTGGGAACTGCGCAAATTCGCGGCTAATAAACGCACAGTCTTCGAGCATGGTTCAGTGTGGCTTCTGGTGGTTGGGAGAAACCGCAAAGTAGCCAGGCAATGATGTAGCCACGGCCTATGAAAGACTTAGCCGTTCTGTTTATCATGTTTGGTAGGTGACGTTTATTTAGTTGGGGAGTTCGCGACCGTCCCCATCCCTGATTGGAGGCACTTTTGACATGGCAAGCCTATATCCCCAAACTTGTTCACTCAAGTGTTTGTGTTTGTTTGTCTTCCTTTCCCTACTTTTCTTCGCTATGTATGTGTACTTATTTACCAATTACCACTGTCAAGACCAACGGCAGCGCGGCTCAAAGCCGATAGTGGACTGCTGTTCTGTGATTTGTCTTCCAACTATTAACTTTTGGATGTAATATTAGTAGGGTGACTGTAAGACAATGGTTTTGAATATTGATACAGCGAGGTCTGTTGACGATTGAAGATCGATCGATTGGTCAAGAATGTTCCCAACCCAATTTTATGAATCCAATTGTTTATGTTTAGGACAAAAAAATTTCGGTCTTACTGACAATGCTTCAAAGGCAAACGTATCCAGGGATGAAGATGAGAAGCTGTGAGAACCGGTTGGTATTTACTTTGGATGATTCTTCCAATTCTTTCTAATCTGGCACTTTGACTGCGATCTGCTGAACCCAAAAGTGTATGATGAAAAGCATAAAAGTTGACAAACCGCACAACGTCTGTAGTTCCTAGCGTTGTGGAAGAAACAGTGGCTCCAGAAACACAATAAGCCGGCTCAGTGTTGTACTCAACAAGGCCCATTTTCAAGTCCAACTACATGTCTAATATAATCCCACACCAATTCTACCACGTCAGACTAATGATGCTTTGCTCCTATGAAACAAGCCACATAAGCCGCATGGCATTGGGATTGCCTGGACGCATTCGAAATCATCATCCGATACGCTTAAATCGAGACCTCGCAAAGATGTATCCAGCTTTGACTGATGCGCAGTGAACGGAGTTCGATCAATGTTCCCGACTCGTCTCGTCCGATATCCCGTGTCCGTGGTGTATTAAAACACATCGAGGGTGATTCGCTGGCAGTCACGAAAGCCACAACTGTTAGTCTACATTCTTCCCCAATATGTATTCAAAAACGTTTTGTCAAAACATTCGACCTTATCATCCGAGAATCGTCAACCTGAACCAGAAGCTTCACATAACAGTATGTAAGCTAACGGAATGCAAGCTCGGAGCGCACCTCAAACTGAGTTCCGTTTTTAAATAATCTGGTAAGTGTTCAACTAACATGAACAATAAGTCGGACACCCCCAATTAACATTTGTCCTGGTATGGGTTTGAAAGCTCAAGAATAAATGCAGAATCCTTTTAACCACAATCACACAGAAGGGAGCACTACCAACCTCAGTTAAACTCGAACACGGTACAGAGGAGTTATTGGGCGAACCGAATCCTCTGAGCAACTGCTTCAAAGACAAGGATCCCGATGATTTCGGCCGGGCGGAAGAACTGGTCGACAGTTTCACAGGAGACAAGCAATTATCCAGACGCACTTGCTTTACTCGGCAAGCACGAACAGCTGGCCACGATTCGCCTTGCCCAGCGTCAACTTCCTCGTCCCCGTATGACCTGGCAAAAAGCAAATACGTTACATACACTTACATAGCGGAACAACTCAATACCATGGAGTATAAAGGTATCAACGATAGGCTACACTGAAGAGAAGGCAATAGGTTTACAGTACATGAGCGAAATAACACTATAATAATTCACATCAGAGTACTTCGACAGCGAGATGTGCACATCGTGCACTACCAGCAAACAGTTTGTCCTACAGAAAGCAACTTTTAAGTGCTTACTTCATCTACTAATCCCATAAGTAAGGGGTACTCTGGCAAGGACGAAAAGGTCATATTGTGGTGGATTGTCAAACCGGAGATGCGGCTGCTCCAACTCTCGGCGGAATACGTCGACGGTGCAGCAAGGTACGTCTAAAAACCCACAGCGAGCGGGTCGGGGACAGCATGGGCGACCGGATGTGCCGTCGCACAACTGGATCTGACCAACGGGTGAGGCATGACAGGCAAAATAGGATGAATAACCAGATCGGGGGCACGATGATTCTAACATCCGGAGGAATATATCGACGTGGTCGTAGAATACGGCCAGAGGACATAGTGGATGGATTGTGGGTAGCATGAGCGACCGGACGAGCCATCGCCCAACGGACGAGGAATGGCAGGCGAAAAACGCCCTGACAAGAGGCGTCAGACACACACGAACCGGGTGGAAGTGCACACGGCGTGTATGCGGAAACCGGAGGTGATGTGATCCGGACTAATGACCCAAACGCGAGCGCGCGCGTAGTATGATAACCAGCGCGTTGTACAATAAAGATTGTGCTTTATTGGACGCCTTTTCGCTACACTGGTGCCGTGCCCTGAACGCAACGTAATGAAACTACCGTGGCCAAATCAATTTGCAGATGGAAACGTGGAAGAGTGGCTATCGGAATTTGATGCGAATGCGGCGTGCAACGGATCAAAATGCGAGGCACAGCTTTTAACGGCATTGGGAACATTGCCCACCGGACGGGCAAAAGCTGCTATGCCTTGAAAAAAACAAAAGCCGCAACATCGTATCAAGAAATGCGTGCGGCACTGATTCGGGAATTTACAAAGGAACAAGACCGACAGCGAGCAATGGATCGTTTTTATGGCGCCGGTTTCTGCGACAATGAAGACCCCCTGATTTACTACCAACACTCGTTACGACAGTTGACGTTGGGTTTACCGGGGGTAGATGAGAAAACGAAGGATAGATCGGTGAGGGAGCGGTTCATCCAGAGTTTGCCGCCGGAGTTGCAGGAGAGCGTTTGGATGTCCGAGTCTTGTAGGATTAGGGACATCGAACGGCTTGTCGGGATTGCACAGCGTCTACCAGTACGGATGCAAGTCGGACAGCTGGATGTCAGGGAGCTGGAGAAAAAAAGTTAAGGAACTGAGGAAAGCAGTGGGAGGTTTGAAGAGGAACCCAGAACCGAGATGACAAGTTGGACGAGCACGTGAGCAAGCGTACCGTAATCATTGTTTTGTTTAAATGGGATGGGACGCTTTGCCCATCAATGCCCTAACAGACGTTTCCCTTCTTGTTTTTTGGGTGGTAATGGGTTGCCAGGGGGGCGTTCCACGAATAAATGTTGAAACTGAGGGAGGACGAAAGAGTGCGGTAGTAGATACGGGGGCCGGGACGTCAATTACAAGCAGAGTGCGAGGATTAGCCGTAAAGTCCGGCAACTGGTAGGTAGTGACGGTCGGATGGACGGCGTTAAAGGCACTCGGGACCCAGAATGTGGAAATCCAGATAAGTGCTGTCAGGCTACGCCATGCAATGCTAGTCATTGACAATGTGGAAGAGACGATAATAGGCGCTGATCTGTTACGCCGAATGAGAGCAATCGTAGACCTGGAGAGGAACGAGTTGCGTGTTGATGGTGATGTCGTGAAGTTCCACCGCGAAGATACCAAGCAGCAGTGGCGAATGAGCGGTGTCTCTGTGAACCCCCTGCTAGAATGTCCGTTCCCAGCTATCAAGCAGTGCGTTGGTGAGTTCGCTCATCTAGTCACGAATGCGGATGATCAGTACGGATTCTGTACGTGGATGGAACACTCGATAGACCTATAACTGGGTGAGGAATGCAGACCAGTGTGCCGGAGAATACCGTCCAAATTGATTCCAGAAGTGGAAAGCCAGTTAAAGGAGATGCTGGAGAAAGGAATAAGTCAACGGACAAGCAGCCCATTTTCATCAATGGTCGTTTTGACTAGAAAAGTAGATGGAACCTACCGACTCTACGTGGATTTCAGAGAGCTGAACCAAGTGACCATCAAAGACGCGTCCCGATGCCCCAGGTGGAGGAAATCTTCGCACACCTACACGAAGCTAAAGTTTTGTCCCTCGCAGACTCGCGTACTGGTTACTGACAACTACTAATGACACGAAAGGACAGATCGAAGACCGACTTTTGCGTGAAAGGGCAGTAGTAAAAGTTCCTTAGAATGCCGTTTGGTTTCTGCAATGCTCCAGCTACCTTCAGACGTCTCGCATCACATTCTGGAGGGTCAGGAAGAAGTAGCCGTATACGGAGTTGTTCATAGAATCTAATAAGAATAACCCCAAAATAGTAGGAGAACGAATGCAACGAGAAGATAGGTTGCTAAAAATGTTTTGAAAGGCGAGGTATAGGAAGATAGCCTCATCGCGCCACTGAAAACGAATGCTACCTGAACTGATCAGGTTAGGTTGTGACATACAATGGCATGCAGATACTCGACGCAAGGTGATATGGGAACTGCTACACAATTCATGGAAAGCAACCCAGACAACAATGTGTCAGGCAGCATCCTCTACAGCAAAACGGGTTTAGTGCTCTTAGGAACCAACGCAGGATGTCGTGAATGCCAGACTGAAACAGGCTTCAACGTCAGTGCACTTAGACCCCGAACCCAGGTAATACGCTGAGCACTGGACTGCAGTTTTCACCCTAACCGACCGCTGGCAAACAAGACACGATGTCGCCGATAGACTTGACATTAACGAAACGGATCCAGGTCAAAGAAGCCTGTCAGGCGAGATCATTAGGCTGACTGGCAGAAAGAGTCTCTCTTCCAAAATGACACGTTGGCGAGCCTCATCGCAGCAAGGACGGTGTTCCCACCGTACGTTGCTAATGCTTCGAAGACATCGGCGACCGAAAACAAACACTGTCAACTTCCTCTCATAAGTTGGGCAAGCCTCGCAGCTACAGAATAAGCTTGAACATACAGTGGCATTATGCATTCGACCTTCCACTGAAAGAGTGAACACATGCCGGAACCAGCCGAGAGTTAGCCACACAATGTGATCTCAGTAGACGTTCCAACAGCGCTCACGGGGCCCTCGAGGTATGTGTACCATCAGAGTGCCTACAACGGCTCATCGTCAAGAATAGAAGCGAACGCACAACCCTATCAATATTCCAACAACGGCTTGATTCCATAAACCCAAACGGATTACAGCATACATAAAAGAACGGAAGGGAGTTCGTATGAGCCGGATGTTTCATGCCGTCCAAATAAATTGATCACAAATAAGAGTTTTACTTCCGGGGGTGGAGAAAAATCAACGTGTCACCAACCACAGCGGGGGTAAATGATCTCACTCTAATCGTGTTCTCAGCACATGGAAAATCTCTAGAGAACAGTATAAGTCAGTGCGGGGAAAATGCGCATCAGTCCGACCACACCACGTTGACTGCGGCGCCCCTTGCTTCATCCGTTTTGAGAAAATTATTCTACGGACTATTCGTTAAAAGTAGCAAGCGAACACATAGTGGTTTGGCACTGCAAGTCACGCTGGTTTACCACACAACCACTATGCCTCAGCTGGAAATTCACTTTCGTGGGCACCGAAAGAATATCATTGACCTGAACTAACTTGACTTGAAGATAGGGCTCGGTTTTACGACAACCGCAAGACTGAAGAGGTAACTGAGTAGCAAGGCCCCAACAAATAAAAACACTGGCGCTTGTCAGAAGTGCATGTCTTCGCCACTGCCGGCATTAGAACACTGGCCATGCTTTCATGAGGCAACCATGTTGACCACTGCGCGACTAACGTCACATGAGACACGACCGAATCAGCATATATGAACGCTCAACTACTTTCGCTTGAGTAACGATCAGTTTATCCGACCACCTCGAGGGGAGACAAAGTAACTATCCTGTTAACTGCAATCGATAATCCCTCGTCCAGAACATCCATCCATCCAAGTTGAAATCACATAAATCATCAGTTCGTTGAACGATATTTTGGTTACTGAGTAGTGGTAGGGGATTTTGGTTTTCATATCAATTGAATATCGTCCACAATTGATCGCAGCTGTCGCATTTCCATAGGTAAATCAACATTCGTTACCGCATACACAGCACTGGTTCAGGCTGTATAATTGCTACATGACTACTTCGTTCCTTCTGTGTTCAATAAATGTAATTCAGTGTCAGTCGCGACGACGGAGGCGAAGGAAGGGTGTCGACAACTATATTTTCCACATAGAAGTACAGTCCTCTCGGTTTACACTTAGAACGACTCACTGGACTATACAAAACACGTCCCGCTCAACTTCCAACTAATCCAGGTACAGTTCACTGCATTATAAGCATTTGCATGATTTACTGTCAGCATTATTAATTGTCATAACTCAGAGTCTCGTAGTTACAGAGATCGAACATCCATGTAACATGATTCCCAATGGTTCCATAATGAGAATCAGTGAATACCAAGAAGCTGAACAATGAAGATTAAGGGTCACAAACACTTAACTCCGGTCAGCTTAATAAGACAGTCACAAATCCATCAGTTCTAACATTTCCTTTCAGAAATTATCCCTAAGCAGCATGAAAATAGGTTGTTGTAAAGAGAAATCATTAGACTACGGTGTTAAGGCCACCTGGATAAGTGTTTAGATCCGCCGCTTATTCACGGATCGTCGGTTCGATTCTCCGGCGTACGTGTTGCTGATCATATCGAATCAGATCGAAACAGGTGTCCATCACTTCACTCGTGGCCGGAGATGAACAGTTTGAAAAACCCTTTTTCAAGCGCTTCTGGGGGCGTGGTCGACGCTTGCTCACTTACAGGCCAACCACTGCTGATCGATTTTAACCTAGAAGGCGGAAGGAAGTGCAGCAGCCAAAGAAATTAATTAGGTGGACATTCCCTGCTAATTTCATCGATGCGTGTAAACCACTCCTCGGTTAGCGTATTTGATATGTCAGCAGCCCCAGTAACTGAAAAGGGTTGACATTGTGCATGTGTTGGAACTAAGGGATCCATTAATTGCTGTTATACGCAAGCCACCGAACAACAGTGAAATGTTCCTTAGCCATTGATCTGAATATCAGCAAACTGCACCACGTACGTTGACACACGCGGCTGTCCAAGACCTTGAACATGCATTTGATTGAGTGCACATAAAATCGCGATTCCGTATTGAACTCCCGCATTTCACTAATTTCCTCATTTTATTTCACTCGGTATCTGTGTGTTCCCTGATTTCTGAGTCAATCTGCTAACGTTTCGTTTCGGCCCACACGAAAAACTACTAGATGTTTTTCGAAGGTGTCGCATATTCGCTCAACTGCACCTGGAATGCCTCCAGCACTAGCCAACTCGAGAACACCGCACTATCAGACAAAAAACTCGCACACATGACATTAGTGAGTAAACAGATAGACAACTAAGAAGGAGAGTCATTAATCAACCCTCCTGTTGACCAGATCAAGCAGAGCAGAGTGGAAACACATTGCAATTCATGTTAGGAAACTTGTCCCGGACAATACAATACTCCCAGTCCTGGGAAACGCACGAATCTCGATTGAATAAGTGCGACAACATAGGCGAAAAAAGGGTGATGCTCGCGATAATTGTGACGTGTTAGTTATGGTCAAGCATTCGGAGCGACTCGGAGTAACCTGAGAATAGCTGACCAGGATAGTAGCGAATGGAGTGTACGAATAACTCAGGATCAGACGAGATCAAGTATGTCGTACAAATCGGAAGGCACGGTACATACAGGTGCCAATAATCAGATAAGTCCACTGAACATCTTCATGAGCACTCCCAAGATCATACATTTCAAAAACGTATGCCATGTGTCGTTTGTCGAATGTATGTATTTCATACAGAGGCAAATTAAATACCATTGTTACAGATGAGTAGTCGGGAATTTGGTTTATTTTCAAGTTGACCATCACTCACATTGGATCGCAGCCTTCGCATTCAGATAGACTTTCTAACCAGCCTCTTTCGAAAAGAAGCACTAGACTCGAGTTTCCCGCCCATTAGAGCTCGTCAGTAGTGCATATGCTTGCAACGGCCCGGATTGGAACTCCGGCCACACGTTCATGAGGCAACCGTGTTGACCACTGCGCCATTGACCTCACATCAGGCACGACCGAAACTCGAGTCTAGTGCTTCTTTTCGAAAGAGGCTGGCTGCAAAGTCTATCTGAATTCGAAGGCTGCGATCAAATGTGAGTGATGGTCAACTTGAAAATAAACCAAATCCCCGACTACTCATCAGTAATCTAAAATATCGCCTTGCAGGTTTAATGAGTTCTGTGATCTCGACCTGTCTCGGAAGTCCTAATCGCGGGGTTATCGATTGGAGTTAACAGGCAGTAACTGTGTCTCCTCTCGAGACGATCGGGCAACCTGATCATTGCTCACAAGCGAGAGTGGTTGAGCGTTCAGATTTGATGATTCGGTCGTGCCTAATGTGAGGTCAATGGCGCAGTGGTTAACACGGTTGCCTCATGATTGGAATGTCCGGAGTTCAAATCCCGGCCGTGGCAAGGATATGCACTACTGACGAGCTCTAATGAGAGCGAAACTCGAGTCTAGTGCTTCTTTT
Organism: Paragonimus westermani; assembly: GCA_008508345.1. NCBI lineage: Eukaryota > Metazoa > Platyhelminthes > Trematoda > Plagiorchiida > Troglotrematidae > Paragonimus > Paragonimus westermani. Next base: position 12,044 of record QNGE01002808.1, on the reverse strand, counting down.
CGAAAGAGGCTGGTTAGAAAATCTATCTGAATGCGAAGGCTGCGATCCAATGTGAGTGATGGTTAACTTCAGAATACTATTGTGTTGTGAGAAAAATTCGTACAAAACCACAGTACCGATTGCAAAAAGACTCCTACATCTACACAATAATACAGGTAATCAAAAGCTTTTGCGTTTCAAACAAAATTGACAACAGCGATGAACGTCAACATGTTAACTCACTCATTTGGATCTTCATTGCCGGATGTCGCACAACGATCTTGCTTTGTAGACTGTTGCTCAAAGTCTGATTGGGAACAAGGAAGAGTAACCAAGCCATTCGGAATAGCAAAACGTGAAAAATGTGTGAATGGAGAAGTAAGTGGGCATATCATCCCGAGAACCCACCAAATATCAATCCTAAAAAAATTGTGAGCATGTGCTGGTAAAAAAAAACTGCAAGTTGGATGAATTGAACGGAAGACAGCACTGATAAAGGGCCTAAGATGCGGATTAATTCGAACCGAACAAAGAGGTGAAGTAAAGAGTCCTAGCTCTGACCTTGGCTTGTGGAAGAGATGCGTGAGATACGGAGCCGCTGTTGACCGCTGCCACCCAGATGTCCAGGATACAGTTGGAATTGTTGCCAGGGAAGCAACCTTCTGGCCTTGATACTGAAGTGATTAAGGAAACAAGTAAATGCACACGTGCATCACTAACGAAAGATGAGGTATGGTTATGACAAAATTTAAAGCTTCATACACTGAAGAAAGGGATATAGAATCATAAACTGGGCATTGTTAACAAAAAACGAACAGAACAGTTTCCACTAGTTACCTGAAAGAATTCAAATGTACACGCCGCGATAACACATTGCTAGCAAATAGGTAACATCGAGTTGTGACACAAACACACTGAGTCAACAATACGTGTTAGCAGGTTGCATATTCACCATTAACAAACAAAACTTCTTCACCCCCCCCCGTCCCATTAATGTCATATATATGTTCCTGGTTATTATTATTCGATACTGAAGAGACAATACCAGTGTCCATCTTCTTATTGTTATGTTCAAACAAAATGAAACTAACCTCAGAGGCTTGAGGTACACGAAGAATCATAATGAAATTCGTGAACTAGTTTGGAAGCAAACACAGTTAAGGTCAACTGAAAAGAACAACCGAGTCAGTTTGGTAGTTAGCCTGAAAGAGACAAGGCTAGATTGATGTAGAAGTCCAGCTGGATAAAGAATAACAGAAGAAAGATTAATACAGAGCGCATCCGAACAAGTGCTTGGATAGGAATCTAGTTGTACGCAAGTTTGACAAGTTTAAAAAGACCTGAGATAAGACAACGAGTTTAGACGAGTTGCTAGGGCACCCCATTATTTTCTGACTAAAATCGCATCCTTCTTCGAGACGACTTTGCCTAATCAGAATGAGTAGAAATTTTCAGAACGATTCCGAGATAGCCATCGGTATTTTCCACCTGCTCGACCTTTATTCCGCTATGGCTTAGTGATCCTGGCTATTATTTTTGTTAACTGTCCTCCGATCTTCTGATTCGAGAACGTTTGTGGTTCACCATGTCCCATAGAAATGCTCTGTGACGTTCTCATTGCCGCACACGATTTTCTGGTGGAATAAAGTTGTTTTTGCACCCATTTTTTATTTGACTTTGGAGTAACTAACGGGAAAAGTCGCATTATTCTCGGAACCGAGATATTTCGTTTTCAAGTCGACCATCACTCACATTGGATCGCAGCCTTCGCACTCAGATAGACCTTCTAACCAGCCTCTTTCGAAAAGAAGCACTAGACTCGAGTTTCGCTCTCATCAGAGCTTGTCAGTAGTGCATATCCTGACCAAGGCCGGGAGGTGAACTGCGGTTACGGTTTGATGAGGCAACCGTGATGACCACTGCGCCATTGACCTCACATTAGGCACTACCGAATTATCAACGCTCGTCCACTCTCGCTTGTGAGCAATATTCCGTTTTCGTTATCACGAGAGGAAGATTTCGATTTCTATAAACCGCATTACCACTATGTGGACGAACCAGCGTATTTTTTCGAGGATGTAATTCTGAATAAACGTTCTTCGCACGCTACATAAAATTGTCTACGGAAAGTCCCAGCGGAAAGTGACAGATGATTTGATGATCCGGGAAAACCACAAATCCTTTGATGATAAAACATGGGAAAGCAACAGTGTGCATCTAATGGGGAATATGACCACTAACTATTTAATAGAGATATCGGAACAGAGGATCACAGTGCATAGAAGGGGATGAGAGTGCGTTGGAAAGCATCTCATACCGATTCTCACTCAAAAGCAAAAGCAGTTGGGTGTGTTAAGAGAGACTCCGAGACTCTGACCAAAGTGACAGTTCAGATAAACTGTTCAGCAGAGGATGTGAAAAAATTGGGTGCAGTGTATGAGGCCCGGGGACATTATCTGCACAGTCGATTATAAAAGTGGTGATAAGTTAGTAATATATAGTAATGTAAGGTGGGAACGAAAATAAGACAGGAGCGCAACCTGTAGAACACCAAAGCCAGTGACGATGAGGGTTATCCACTAAATCGGGTAGGTTGGATACGATTCGTGGACAGCTGAAAAATGGAAACCGGATTCGTCGGAAATTTGAAAGTATGTTCCCCCTGGTAATGCTGCCGAATAAATGACTGAAAGTTTAAAAAAAAATCCACGAACAGTTCTAGATTTTTCCTCAAGCGATGCCAGAATGAAGTGAACTAGACACGCAAGAGTTTCCAGTTATTCATGTAAGGTTGAGCTTTTAATGGGGATAGATAAATTAAACAAACAGAGGGCTACACGAAAGTAGAATAAGGATTAATCATTATCTTGTTGAAATTAAAATTCGGTGTTGAAGACAGGCTTCTCGGTAGAACAGTTCAATTCATCCAACTTCCTGAAGATTTCGCGAAAGTTTTTATCACTGGCAGTTTTTTAGCTGTAAACCGAATTCAGACGGACTAAATCACATTTGATGAGATTCGAAGCAAAGTTCACCACTGGATAACACCTGGTGTCGTAAGCGATAAGCTTACTGAAATGTTCTATACTGAAATATGTTAGGAAAACGAGTCGTGCACAAAAACTAGAAAAAGAAGCGAGACCAAATTAAACGGCCACTCCGGACTGCTTTGCTATCAACAGGACGAAGCGTCTGCCAAACGGTAGTCCAGCACGCAAACGGTAAGATATTTTAAAAACTGAATATGCGTCATCGCACAGTGAACATGACCGTTATCGATGTCTTCTGTGGGTGTTATCGGCTCTAACTCATGACTAGGTGGCCTAGATGCAAGTGATAGGCACTTCGTTTTGCACTCGACAGGTGCAACTTATGCTTTGCAGGAGTGAGATAACTGGTTCGATGGACAGAATTTATATTCTTACTGATAAAGTTGAACATATGACGGATGGTCAAAGAACTCAGGAGAAGTGGAAATAATGGCACGAGATAGTTGAAAAGACCAAAGGGATTCGCGAAAAGGAAAAAAAGGAATACCGAACAACTTTTTCAGCTGGACGCAAACGAAAAACACCACCAGTAGCCACAAAGACGCCTCAAAACTCAAACCGACACCTTACAAGAACTGTGTACCAGGCAGAAAACAGAACTCTCCTATCGAAATATAGGAGTAGACAGAATAGTCGCTGAATCAACGGTGAATGGAACGCTGTTTATTGTGAGCTGAAAATCGTGTTTCTTCAGGCCAAAAGAGAAACTACGTTCGCTTTGGTTGTGAAAAATAACCTGCGAAGACTTCAATGGAGATGTTATTAGCATGATTTTCCGGAGAACGTCTGCTTCAACAGCTACAGAGACCGACGTTCTCTTAGCGTAGACAGAGACGGTTTTGGCCTTTAGAGCGTGTCAATTCGCCTTGTTGTATGGCAGTAAAGACACTAGCTTTCACGTCCAGACGCTGGAGCACATTCAATTGGACTTTATCACTTCAACTTGGGTAATCATGAAATATGCTCACCTGATACACAGAAATGGCAAAAACACGCCGCACAAATCCTTCCCAGAAACAAGGTGTAGACGGCAGCCTCATAACATAATCCAGGTTCTTCACACTTTTGTTTAAATCATTTTTAACAAAGGCCTTTCAAAAGAAACGCAACCCAGAGATTAATACTCAACAAGATTTTCCATAAAAAGTGGCAAGTGGACAACGACAAGAAATGGGGAATGTTAACCATCAGACGGGAAAACAGAAAGGAACTTTGTTATGATATTTTGTTACGTTCGTTTCAACGCAGTGCTATTGATGCATTTACTCTTTCTACTCCAACCTCCATAAGCCAACTGTCGGATGATCAACGCCTATCTCATGGGTCTATCACTCTTCTGCTTTTGATGTGAAATCGTTGGACCACATGAAAAAGCTTGATTGATTACAATAGAAATAAATCGATACACACGGAGATTCACGAGGCAAACGCCAATCGTCCCTTCATCTGCAATGTCAGAGAGCACTCTCTAACAAAAATGTACATTGTCCTTTGGAACCGAGGCAGGAGGCCGGGGAAGCCAAACTGAAACAGCCATTAGTGTCAATGAATTCACATCCCGAATCCAAGTCACATGCAGACCACCAGACTGCCACTTCCAGCTCAAATCACCGATCGCCAACGAGACATGGCTTGGCAAGCGATGTACTGGCATTCATAGCATATGACCAAGAGAACAAAAGCCAGTAAAACGAGATATATACACTATCCGTTCCGAAAACTTCGTCGTTCGACAGTGCCCACAAGGTGTTCTCATCACAAGTCCTCAATGCATCAGAGACACCTATGATCGAAAGCGGATACTGTGAATATCCTCCAAGCGGATGGACCACATTTCCCGCTGTACCATAAAAGTTCTTGCACGGTGGCATTATGTACTCGATCATTCAGTGAAAGATTGAGATCACGCCATCACGGTGAGACTGGACCTTGACGTGGTGTGACGGCCTGCGCATCTCGATGACCTTTTGGGCTAAACTGGACAGAATTACTCATACCAGGCAGGCCAACAGGTAGAGGTCTGACAAACCACAGTCTCCTGGTCCTCCAGGTTGGGGGTTGGAAGATGGTTGGCATCTCTTCCTGAAAAACGTACCATTTCTGGTACACCGCCAC
>QNGE01002807.1:77427-102251 GCA_008508345.1 Paragonimus westermani | reverse complement strand
TCGGTGTGAACTTGGATCGTTAGCGAACGATTCAATACCGACTACCCATCAATAATCTGTAAAAGTTGTCCACATTTCAATGACGTCCGCGCCTCACGAAAAATATTCATACCTTTACGAATTGTGGTAATCATAATCGGTCTTCAAACAAAATCGGCCAGGGACAACTTCACTATATCATGTTTTGAATCAGATATTGTTCATCCCAAAGGCAAAGGTTCCGAGTCTCCAATTCAAGCCGGCTTCCCTGAAGAAACTGCCGTTAAAGGTGCTGGTGATAAACTGGTGTTTTTCACAGGCACCTTTCAAACGAAGAATCGTGGACATTTTAATGGCCGGTTAATTCGGTAAAATGATCAAGCTGAAGGCTGAACTTGCCCAGATGAGGAAAACCTATGCAAAATTTGATTTCCTAGGGAAGAATTTTGTCTTCTTAACCCATGTGTTTAAGGCGTTTGAAACTTCTAATATGCACAAACTTCGGAGGAAATGCAGGTTCATAAACACGATGAAAACAGAAACAGTGCCATCGCTAAAAATATATCCCAAAATTTACTGATGTAGATCCATCGCCGTGCACCTATATACTTCTTGGTGGGAAGACACCAAGGATAGGCAGCCCGATTCCCTTCAAATTCTAGAGCAAAACGATTCCGATACATTGCATCCATTGCCAGGACCTTAGCAAACTTAAAACTTTGCCTAAACTGATGAAACTTATGGAAGGTAGAATGTCTCTTGAAAGAAAGTGTCATATTCTCCTCGTGGGAAGGACCCCAGCTCTGAAGGCATGTCCCAGCACTCATCCAAACAGGGTGGCATGATGTCCAAAGATGCTGAAGTAAGTTTCAATAATCGTGTAGCTTCATTCTGCTGCACTGCACCTGAATGCACCAAAGATTCGCGAACAGTACGAGACAGCAGGACAAAGTTGCTGATATGAGTGATCTGCCGGTCGATCTTGAGAGTCCCAACAGCGTGCCGAACGTAGAGGGAACTCAGGCCAAGGACTCAACCAGCAAACGGGAGCATGTGAATAACTTTGCTCACATTGATCCGGATGATCTGTCTAGGTTTCAAACCAGTTGCGCGGAAATCAAATCAAACAGGTCAAGACTTCGTCCTCATGGTAGTAGAAGGCACGCAGATATTTCAACATCAAACGAATCCTGAACGTATCCACAAACCGCCCAGCAGTATGGCACCAGTGATAACAGACCGTCCTCAATTCACTAGCCTACGAGTTGCTCCAGTTTACTTCTTCGATAACGAAAGGGAAAAACAAGTATGAAACCCCTAAGTCCAATCAAGTCTAATACTATCAGCCTCTCACGCACCGCATCTTTTAATCCAATACTCAACCAGCGACGTTATTACCCCTACAGTTGTTCGCCCCCCACACAACACCCCTCTCGACATAAATATCCCCCACAATGTGAATGCCCACCTAAAGGCAACCTGCGATCTCTTTGCTGACAGCGTGCATGCGGGCATGACCAATTCATTCCAGACTCATGCATTTTTAGTGGGGAACACCGTGTAAACACCCGCTATAGCTCGATTAACCCACAATGCACTGTGGATAATTTTTCAAAACTTTCTGTCATGGAGTCATACGCAGGCAAAGCTCAATCAGTCACCATTGATCTCACTGAGAGCAAATCAGACCAAATGACGCCTTCAATTTCTTGGAATCACAAAGATATTTCTGTTTTACCCATTTTCAGAGGTCAAACAATGATGTCAAATAAGACGTATGCACCAGGTTAGTTGCTTTTGAATGCACGCCCACCAGTCAGCAGGATTCCCATTCTCGGACCTTTCACCTTATATAATCCTTGTACTATTATAGTCACTAAAGTTTGATGTACCTCCGAGACTCCAGACACAAATAACAGTCATCACAAGTCAAAACACGGCAAACAGCTTATTTTTGGTGCGTCAGCTTCAGGCCAAACATGACACAATAAATATGAAATTAGTTTACATTTCGGGACTTTGTGGAACCTAATACAGTGTGCGTCTGGTGTCTTCTGGAGATTACGGACATGGTTACTATGGTGCCGCATCAACTGTTCCAAGGACGGCAGGTCACGGTAACTTCAGTGCTTGAACAAAAGACATCCACACATACAGATTAAGGTTTCACAGCCGGATTCTCACCGCCTCCGCAGCAGCCACGATACGAAATTTCACACCACTGATGTGAACACGTGTGACACGGTATATCTGCTTGAATGAGATATTCACAATGACTGTGTGATCGGTGTCAACTAGGTGAGCCACAATTGTACTGGAAGTCCTTCGATGATGTCCGGTCGTCAGTCAAGCTGGATGGTGTTCGCGTATGCTCTCTGACAAGTGTCCAGTTGTGCGATCAATGTGAGTTGCCCCACAGGAACAAATGCGTGATTGGATACGAAACGAGGAGGCACTAATAGGCACTGCATCTTTTAGGTGAAGGCGACAGCTGGTTTAGAGGTTAAGGTTAGCGTTAGTCGTGTGTCATGGAAATTACTCATCATGGTCATTTTAAGTCTCCTGGTCAGCTGTACACTTGATAATCCACCACTGTAAGGCAGTTTCATATATGCGGCTCCCCGCCCGACAGAAAACCTGCGCTCTTGCGGCTGCCGTCGTTGCACGTTTTGAGCCGGGAGTCTGTATGTGTATCCATTGACGCAAAACGTTTCACACAGTGGTTTGAGATCATTGTCTAACGTGTCCCCAATACAAAGTTTGTGAATTCGGTTTGCCACACAACGTATCAATTCCGTCTTTGTTTCATTGGAAAGAAGCTTTAAAATGGATATACTGACTATCCTGCGTCCGTCTCCCATACATACCTCGTTGAGTCGATCCACATAGACTTCAATGGTGCGACATCAAAGGAAGCTAGATTCCCATCTTGTTCCACTTTCATGGTGGAATTCAGTTTCTTATGGGCTGAGTTGGCTAGTGACTACAGGGAGTCAGTACCAGTGTTGTTGTTAACGGTACAAAAAGTCATCTACACACTGTTTGCATGGTACTCACAGACCTATCAACCGTGTTGGCCTTGTTTGTTCAACCGTGTCCATGAAATTGTCGGTGATCAATGGGTCTAGCGCCGAGTCAATTGTGACCCCGTCATTCTAGTAATAGCTTCTCCCATCGAGCTGAAAATAAACGTCTAGTATGCAAACCAACAAAACGTCTTCGAGCTGCTCACCCGGTATTCCCAACTGTATATCATTAGAATAAATGTAATCAAGCATGTAATCAATTGTCTCCCTGGGTAAAACGTTCGTGTACAGTGAGCACACGTTCAATGATAACAATCATTTATTACTAATATGCTGATATATATGTTCGGTGAAATGAGTCGTATCTCTGGGGTTATTTGAAGCTAATATGTTGCGGAGTGGTTGAAAAAGTTCCGTTGGCCACTGTGTCAGTGCACGGCATGGTGAGTTCATGTCTTAAATCGAGCGTAAGCGTAGGCCATCTTTACGTTATGGGTTAACGCACATTCGGTAAAAACACGACACTGGACGTGGTGGAGGATGTTTAGGTTACCTGAGGTAACATTATTTTGCATCCATACTTGATAAGCCTTGTCCGAATATGAGTGACGTCTTCTTGTGGCTGTTATTGTCAACCACACCCCCTGCGGGTGAATTCACAGGCCACCTGACTCCACTCGTAATAGCATGACCAACCTTATTAATGGACTGAATTGCGTATGACATTTACCTCTGCGGTACAAAATAATTATCGGGGATTTCACCCAGCTGAATGTCTCTCGGACCTACTTCACAGCTCCCAAAAATCTGAGTTTCTTGCACCTGTTCGATGGTGTCAACATGTTTTGGAATCTACTACACTAGACTGCACTTCGGATCTCATTATTAAAACAGGTATATCCTCTGCTACTTTGTCCGTCATGGAACAATTTCCAGAGGTGATCACAACGTAGCCAACTTCATTTTTGCCCTAGTACCTGTAGAAAAGTCGGCCATCATATATCGCCACCAAATTAAGTTCGTCGGCTGGAGTGTGGTCAACGCGCTGCTTAGGTCCTTGAATTGGGACGAAACTTTACTTACCTATGACTCTAGTGCTGCAGCCGGAGTATTTGATGTAGACTACAGGTTTTGCACAGCCATATTAGCACGGAAATAATCATAACGCCCGAATATGTGTAGCAACTGCGGAATTCTTACTCCGAAGGAGCAAGTTAGGCTCAAGAGTCTTGAATCACATCATCAAAAAACACACGGCCTCTCTCTTATCATGCAACTGCACAATGTGTTGAATGCTACGGACTATAAAACTAAAGTACCCCATCTGAATGAGAAAAACCGTGTGCCCAACAGCATTAAGAAGAGCTCAGGGTTGGATCAGTTGATGGGAAATAGAAACTATGGGAGGGACCTCAACATCACGGTGATGCCCCTACAAGACACAACTGCCATCAATGGTTTTTTATAACCTGTGAGGTTTTGAAGTCATACTCTGCTGTCCTCCGAAACACAGGAGGAAACAGGTTGCCTTCACCTCACTCCGTAAACACAAGTGAGTTCCTAAGCCATATTTTCATCGATGTGGTGAATATACGCTCTCAGTTCGCTGTTATTATGTCTTCCTATCATAATGGTCCCGACAGCACCTATCTATTTGCCCTTAGATACGGAGGGGGGGTAGTCCTTTTTGCATAATCTGTTCACACTTCCTTCAACACACGGTTCTTTTCCTCCATAGTCGGGGAAACGTATAACCAATCCCGCCCATAGAAGTGGTTCGCGATAAGACGTCTGCATTTATCTCGCCGTTAACCACACCTTAAGTTGCTGCAGGCTGCTGGCAAAGATAACAGAAGTAGCGTGGCTGAATTCTGACCATCACAAGATCTTAAGCTACTCCCACCGTAGGCCCATACACAAATTTTTAACCATATTATATAATCCACTGTTTCAGGAGATACGATTAATATTCTGCTGTCGGACACGCAAAAAGCTTCTGACCGTGGGACTCATGAGCGTCTTTGGATCGAAATAAAAAATTTTGATTTAGGTCATCCGTTGCTCAGCTGGTTTCCTCATACGTCAAAGGCTGCACACAGACAGCAAAAATACGAAACATTTGCTCAAAGTCCAGATCAGTCACCAGTGGGTTGACACAAGGAAGCATCCGGAAATTATTCGTTCTATTATGCAAGCATAACAAAACATTTCCATCCGCTGATAACATCCAAATTGTCCACACTTTTCCTCGCAGCGGTCTCAATTCTTTTGTAGGTAGTATACGGAAAGGACTCAAGTCGTTTAGTCTAGGTGTCGCACAAGACCGATGGAATATTTGGCCTATAGATTCAACGTCGTTGCATATGGTTGTCATATACCAGGAGACTTTATGAGCCTGGGCGGTCATAGTATAAAAACTGGCATCTCAGTGCGCGACCTGGTTGTACTTTATCTAAACACGTCCAATTCTGCAGAACATATATACTTCCTGGCGCCTGAAGCTGAACCAAAGTGAAACCACATTAACCATGCACTTTTCCTTTTTGCTGCCCGGTTACACCCTTATAAACCATGCATACGGCCCCAATTCGGGTACCGCACGTTCGTGTATAGCTACCTGCGCAAGTCTGATAGGCCAGCTCTGAGAAGTCTCTCACGTGCATTCATGAAGAGTTTGCTGGGCTATCCATCCTCTCTGAGTTTCACGAGACGCTGCCAAACGAATGTACTTGATTCTCCTTTGCTACAACGACTCAAGTTGAAACCTGCAATTAAGCATACACTGGTTTGTCCGCCTGCAATACAGCTCAAAGTACAGCCTTGGAATCAAAGAGTTTACTTTGACGGCCTTCATAGCTCGCAGAAGGCTGTGCTCAATCTTTTTTAAGTGATGTACTCCTGGATTTGGAAAAAATTCCAAGTGCAGTCAGAGCCAGCAAGAATGTGAACAAGCTAAAGTGTGGCTTAGAGGCTTCTTATTAACGAACGCCATGTCCATTTTCTGACTCAGCTTCAAATGCTGTTAAAAATGAGCCTAATAACAACTGACTGGAAACCCTCCGAACCGTGTGATATTACGCCACGTCATCTTCGGATTGGTTCACATTATAGAATTCATCATTAGTGATGCTGATCTAGATTTCGGGGCTTAATAACGACTCTGGTAGAATAGTTATTGGAGTTTGTTGATACTGTTGAGGTCTGTTGCATTATTTTCGAGATTGTCGAATTTCGTTTGTTTAATTTACTGTCTTCTTGAAACAAAGAGCATTAATTTCGTCCATCTGCACCTCACCTGCTTTTGCCGTTTCCCTGGCTCTCACTCAGTCCGAGCTCTACCGGATGAAGCCCTGTGTACAGCGCGATATTACGTCACGTTCGAATCGAATTGATCAAATCTAACAGTTTCGCTATTACAGCAGGAGAGATTTTGTAAATATTTCTGTTTTCAGCCTGCATGCGAGCAAGAAAACAGGTTCACAGTCAGCACATGGATGTTAATACATACGCCAGTCTGTAATGTCATAGCCTTCGTGGTATACTATTATTTCACACTCAATGCTAGCCAGCCGCGTGTGGTTACTGATCACTATCCAGACGCTGTGCAAGCTAAAACTGTTTGGCAGACAAAATACTTGACCTGTTTGCCTCAAACTGCTCCATAAAAATCTCACATCAAAATTCGTGTTTCTCCTCTTCCTAGTAAACCAGCTGGTAATCCTTCTGTATTGTTAAACATCCTTTTCCATCTGTACATCCAGCTTATAGAGCAAACGGAAATCAAAATTTGATATCCACAAAGAACTGAAAAAGGGTGCTGTTCGATTTATTTTTGCATTGTGTGATAACAGATCTTCGTCCATACTATAACTTTATCAATTAGCACATCCCACGATGTTCAGACAGTCAAAATTCTGCATCGGTTGAAGATTCTGTGAGATTTGCAAACTTCCGTTGATTTGGGTCAATCAACGAAGTCCTGTTCGATTGTCTACCCATTCTCTGCGAAAATCGGCACCTTCCTGTCTCCCCTCATCCAGAAGTAACTTCCTGCACAGCTTTTCAATGCCACCTACATCAAATGATGACGAAATTATTCGAATTTTCACTTTCGTCGTCCTCACCTCACCTTCTTCCGACATGACCTCGAATATTAGGCCAAGGGTCCCCTTGTAAAATATAAGTTGATGTAACTACTCATTCACAGCATGTGCGCGGTGCTCAAATGAAGAAGTAAACGCTCTAGATTTTATTTATAGGAACGCTAATGCAAGAATTAGGAGCGTGTTATTCCCATCGTATGGAGACCTCGCATCTAAGCTACGAATGCTACTTCCGATTGGTAGGCGAACCAACGTCGATACCCAGTCTTGCATTTCTCATATCATCTCGACGGACAGTTATGTTATGAACGATGCGGCAAGTCACAGGACTCATTACTGCAAAATTTCTCTGCCACTAACAGTTTCTTGTGCAGACGACACATTCTTGCTATCCGAGTATGAAATACCTGTGACTCATTTCTAGCAACTATTGCCCTGGCAACATCAGTTGATACAACCGGGAAGCAAATGCACGGCTGAATTGTTCGAAGGTGGTCGCTGGCGGTCCGGCACATATAGCCTCGTGTGCACGCATTATTATCTTCTCTTCCCTTTTCCTTCATCTTTTCCCCTTGTGCAGTTCTCCTCCCTATTCTTCCATTGTCATACAACTCATTACAAGTTCTCAGGGTACCGGCCTGTTGATAGTTGCTCCAACACTCAACACACAGCAGTAAATGTAGTCGGGGGAGGAGCACCACTAAATGAACGTTAGGATGAGACCGAATCTGTTGTTGAACCAAACATCGTGCGCCTTAAGTTAGTACCAAAATATTCAGGTATCGCACTCACAAGTTCTTACCATATCGGTGGAACCAGTGAATCAGCAGTATTAAACATCTTAATATGTTTTCCTTAAAAGGAAGATGTAAGAGGGAAGAACTGTCAGCGGTTCTGAAAATTTCGAATAGAACTTTCGACGCAGGGGAGCGGATATGTATGCCCAGAAAAGATCCATCGTCCAGAAAGTGCGAAGTGAGAGTTGTGAAAAAGAGAACTGGAAATAAAATGTGGGGCAGCTTTTTCTCATAAGTAGCTGAAACAAATTGCGTTCCACAACGGTTTTCGTTGCCCCAGACACCGACTTTAGGCTAATGCTTGGTACATGCTGGTTAATGATATTCTTAAATTACAGTGACTGTGAGGTGACCAGGGTCTGCTTGACGTGAGGGAAGCACTCCACCCTTTCCTCCGCTTCCATCTTTGTTATGCTTCTCAGTGTTTTTATTACTAGTCTTAGACACTGCGAAAGACTCATCCACTTGATTTTCCCCTCCTCATTATTCATGTTTCTGTCCTTCAAACGAAGAGGTTTCGTGATATTACTTGGTAGCCTGAGGCCATCCACGATGATCATAGCGTCGGCGTCGATCCTGCCTACTAATCTGAACATACTGAAGGTGACCGCAATTCCTCTGCACACTGAAAACTCTGTTATCCTTTGCGTACTGACTTCCATGAGATGGTTTGCATAGTTCTGATGAGGACTTGTTTCGGGATGTTCTAGCTGTCAAGTTGATGACTAACTCTGTTCTACATTACCGTCAAGGATTTCGGAGCTGTAGTGAATTTGAGCAATACACACAGCTCAGGTAAAAATGCGAAGCAAAAGCGTGATGAACCTGAAAGTGTCCGATCCATAGTACTTCGTGAAGGTACGTTGGTCCATGGCTTCTAATGAATTCGCTCCATCGTGTTACTCACCATGGATTTTGATTCCATACCAAAGGTGACAGTGGGGGCAGATATATCCAGAAGTATGCCTAAATATGTGATAGATTCCGTTCCCTTTAACTGCACAAAAATCGGTGTACAGAGGACACAGAGTGGCGAAGGGCAAAAGAAGTGAGAACAAGGTGGAGTGGTAAAATATGAAATGTTGTACAAGCGGCATGAAGAATCACTGGAGTGGTGTTTTTCCTCTATATTTTTCGCAAAATTCTGAGACCCTTCGAGCTCTCTGGTACAAAATCTCGAACATTAACCCACCACTGGCATTAAACTCTGAGACCCGAAGTTGGTCGAACTGAACTGAATGTTGGAATTAGAGGCGTTTATTATGTCTCCTGGTGTTTTAGTATTAATGGAGGCATCTTTTCAGAATAAGAGTTTCCATGTGCAGATGATGGACTCCAACTCTCAAACCACATGCCACCAGTGGTGACCCACAATGGTCAATCCTGGGTACTCTGCTGTTCGTGATATCCGTTATTGATTCAGCGAACAAGATCAGCAGGCACTGCTACAAATTTGCGAGTGGTGTGAAAATCCTGGAACGCCTGAGCGAGTTTTTGATGCAACGAAACCCCGATGAAATTCACCAGTGAAAAGTTGGTTGGCGGCTCCCGTTAAATGTATCGAAATGTAGACAACCTATTGGGGTAGAGACAGAGAACTCGGTTAGATGGACAGGAGGGTTGTAGCAGGGTGTGCTGATTCGGAGAGCTACTGAGATGATGGATCTGAGGATTCAGGTCACTGGAGACTGCAAGTTGTCAACACAGTATACGTTTACTGTCCGTAAAGCAAATCCGGCACTCTACCAACTGAAAAAAGCGGTAGCCTCAGTGAAACCCAGCGTCCTGGTGCTTTTGTACAGGGCTTGCGTGGGACCACACTTGAAATACCGTGTAAGGGCCTGGTGTCCGTATTTGGTCAGGAAGTTTAAGGTCCTGAAGGGAACAATACATAGGGTAACGACGCCCCTTGTAAAGCTTCTGGGAATAGACTAGTCCAGCAGACTGAGGCGCTTTAATCTTTTCGCCCTAGAAAGAAGGCAGGAAAGAGGAAATCTCATAGAGGCTTTAAAGATTTTGATTAGATTATCTGAGGTAGGAGAGCCGATGTTTTCTCGTGGCGGAAACTCATCGCCCAGAGGACATGCGCAAAAACTGCGAGGCAAAGAGCTGGGACCCAAATCCAGGTCAACCTTCTCTCACACGGAGCTGTGAACAGTGGGAACAAATTACCTTCGGAGGTGGTATTCGCCACCACGTGTGCCGACTCCGAGCGAAAGCTAGATGCACGTTGGTTAAAATTAGTTCAGGTTATGGGGTGATGATAAAGTGCCCGCGACCTATTTAACGTGCAGGTAAACCCCGCTTTTCCTTGTCTACATCCTCGTTATGTTTCTTCTTTTGTATCAACTATGGACAACTTGCGTAGAACTTCTTTATTCACTAATTTGCCTCTCCTTGGCTCCCTTACTTTTGTCTTAACCAGGAAGTTTTTGTCTTGCCACCCAGAAGCCTCAAATTGACCGTGGTAGCAACGTCATCGGCTTTGACTCTATCTATCAATCTGAGTATACTGCGGTTGCTGGAATTGATTCCAATACCGCTTCCCTCCATCATACAGCATCTTTTATCCAAGAGTTCGTTTACATGGTCCTGGTCAAGAATGGTCTGGTCGCCCACTGGAAAATGAGCTGCGTTTTATGGATAACCAAAGATGTCGAAACACCGTTGAAAGGAAGTTTCTCCCCTCTGTTTGTCACACTACGCTGTGATCATCGGAGCTCCGTGGTACGAAAACTAGACATCAACCGGCTACTAATCTCAAGCCCCGTGATTCAGACTGGACTGACCTGAAGTGAACTGAACTAAATTGAACTGTACCAAAGCCTCAACCACTTCTTACTCCCCAACCACTTCTTATGAAACCACCTTTTTTCATCCATCGATCATGGCTTCCTTCCTAACCGGGCATGCATAACAAACGTGCTTAGTTTCATGAATCGTCTGACGGAAGCCAAAGACGATGGCCTCATCTCAGTTGCTATCCTCTTTGATTTCGCCAAAGCTTTTGACAGTTTCCCACAAGGCCTCCTGAAACACAAGCTGAAAGCCTGTGGTATTCAAGGAGAGGTTCTTCATTGGATTGCCCATTTTCTTGAAAGTAGAACTCCTATGGCTAAAAAGGATCAGACCTTTCGTATCCCTCTTTCATTTCTGCCGGAGTTCCCCAAGAGTAAGTGTCAGGTCCTTTGCTATTCCTGATTTACATTGACGGCCTCCTGGACAACATTTCCAGCAACGCTTTCCTATACGCCGACGACCTAAGAATCCGGAATGCCAATGACCCCACTGTAATACAGATTGATCTGGATGTGCTCAAGTGCTGGTCAGACGATTGAAGTCTCCACTA
This sequence comes from Paragonimus westermani, assembly GCA_008508345.1. Classification (NCBI taxonomy): domain Eukaryota; kingdom Metazoa; phylum Platyhelminthes; class Trematoda; order Plagiorchiida; family Troglotrematidae; genus Paragonimus; species Paragonimus westermani. Next base: position 90,997 of record QNGE01002807.1, on the reverse strand, counting down.
AAAGACAATAAGTGTGCTCATATGTCACTTGGTGGAGATTCCGGTAATGCCTTCATGATTCATAGTGCATTTAGCAAAGTAGATATCACTGATCTAAAGAAAGATCTGGGCATCTGGTTTTCGCCTAACTTATCCTTCACGTATCACCATGGCATGGCGGCCATAAAGAGATTCGCCGCTGTAAGGATGAATAGGCGCGCCTCGACGTGCATAAATAAGAAAGCGCTGTGAAAACCTTTCGGGGCTCAAGGAAGGCCACTTCTCGCACGTGATAATCACGCTGTGCATACCAGTTTGAAGAAAGACATAATAACTGTCAGGCCTTTCCAGGGCGCAGCTTCAAAACTAGTCACAGGCCTGAGAAATGTCGCGTATGAGTCTGGACATGAAATTCCTGATTGTATCCACTTGAAGTTCGACGACTCCTTTGTGATCTAATTCCTGCACAGTTCTTCCTTGAGGTAGGTCTCATAGAGCAATTCTCCACGGTGGCGAATGATGACGACTGGCGACGACATATCAGGGTGCTTTTCAAGCTTCACCTCCGGACATACGCAGCAGTTATTTTCTTATAGAGTGATTAACCTTTGGAACAGTCGCCCTTCTGTGGTTACTATCATCGCTTCCAGGGGTGGCTAAACAGCACTGCTCGATTCCCATTTACCTGAAAGTTCATTATACAGGTAAACTCACCTTGTCCTTGGTATTTACTACAATCCCCAAGAGTGATTCAGCGCACTGTTTACAATCATTGTCTTTCAGATCAACAGGGCGCGCACTCGATATTCAGCTAGAAAGACCCACTGAATCCAGAAACCCTGGGTTTCTGCCTCAGACCCATGTGTTAATCGCCGAATCGCTGGATAGTTGAATCCTGTGTAAGGTGCTATATAGTTTTCAGTACATGATTTTCAATTCAGTAGAAGCCGAGCGAATTTTCTATATAGGCAGGTTGATTGGACCACAGAGAGTTGGGTTCCGAGCCTCAAACGTGTTTGCCAGTGATTAAGATTGCCCGAAGTCTCGGTCCAAGTACCGGACAGCCATTGGCAATTGACCAGATGGCGGGTGTTATAAAAATGGCGGATCTTTGAATACGGTCGTTTGGCTGTTGCCGGGATGGGTTTGTTTACATGCAGGTGATCAGTAATTTTTACAGTGCATGATCGCCGCCGTGTGCATCATCTCTACCGAAACATTTATTCGGACGCTGATAGGATAATAGTTTTAAACCGTTTGTAACGGACAAGTTCATGTTCGGTATAATTACATATTTTCAACGTGCATCGATACACAACGTACGTTCTACGAGAAAATCCCGTGGATCCTAACTTTTGGTACTCAGTATGAGGCCGTTCTGCATCTGACATATTCATTTCAATTTGGCACTACTGGTGTCGTTTTGGGACTAGGATTTTTAATTATATGGGCGAAATGCCATCACAAACAACTGACGTACAGGTAACTGAAAAGTCGGAACCAACGGAAAACAAAGAAAAGCTCCCCGTCATTGAAAAGAAATTGCACCGTTCGTTGAACTCGGTATTATGCGGTTGCGTATTACCTCGTGCGTATTGTGTAGTATCACGGGGCGACCCAGTGTTCACTGGGAATTCTCAGCTCTTGCCATCCAGCGCTGTACAGTCCATGGAGAAACTCAGCATTTCACATCAAGGCGATAATCATTGTGACATCGAGAGACGTTGTTCTTCAGGTTCTGTTACAAGCTCTATTCGTTCTGTGTATCAAAATGCGAAGTTGCCTTCCTCTGTACTTTTCCCACGCTCACTTCTTCCTCCACCAAAGCAGCCGGTGAGTGAGCACACTGGCAGTTCTCCCAATCGAACGAAGACAACCTGTAATAATTGGATTGGCTTTCGACTTTGCAGCAAAAAACGTTTAAAATGTCGTCGACGTGTACCAACCCCGGATGAGACAAAAGACCAATCTTTTGTCAACTGTTCACTCACAGTCCCCTCCGTTGATGCCGACAAATCAGATGATCTACATATCAACGAAGCGCTTGTTTTTTCCCCATTACCTTGTCAGGAAGTTCCTGAAATGGTTAATATTGAACATGTGAGTTAATTCCACCTTTTTAACACGATAATACTGTGCTTAGAGTTTCTCGACGCGTTGTGCATATTTGCTTTCACGTTTACTATTGTCTTGCGTTTGCCGTTCATTTTGATTACTTAGTTTAGCGCTCGGCACACTAAGTCGCTTTTTCCCCAGGTACGCAATTACCAGACGCGAAAAGCAGAAAGCCGTTGAGGAGAAGGACCAAATCTTTATTCGACTAAATGTACAGGTGGTCTCTGATAGCGCTATAAAAGGTACCGACACGCGAATTAGCTAGAGAGGCTAGGGACCGGCCGTCAACGAGCGAGTAAACCAGAAGAATGTGACACGTGTGTCCTTCGGGTTCACGCCAACGTCACATGACAAACAATCGGACAGCATACATCATGCGAGCCTTCTTAATAGCCTAGGTACAATATGCAACTGAGTTTTGGAACTATTTTACACATCATACCGCAGACAGGCTAGTGAAATCTCCAGGCCGCTACACAGTACCTCCCTAGAAGCGTACTGTGAAAACAACCCTTCGATCCTGATGAGGATAACTGGGGCCAGCCACCCTTGGCCTGATCTGGTTCAAGGCGTACCAGCTGATATTCAATCAGCCTGCAATTGGTACGACAATCCCCAGACGCCGCAGGTGGAGGATCACTAATACCCACAGTTCCTAGCGAGCTCCCACTCGAATATCCTCCCTTAAAGGTGCCGAAACAACCGTTTAAAAGACATGTTCGAGGAGAAGCATCCACGGAACGTTCAAGCACGACGTCCAGTACGAGATGAAGGATGATCGCGATCGATGATGCCACATACGTCATGCCTGCGTCGGATGAGACATGCGATAGAAAGTATAACGAAACTGGCTGAGTATCAATACAGAAATAAATGACATACTCAACCACATTGTAGTGATTGAAAGTGATTTTTTTGGTATTTTTGAAAAACAGTTTGCGACTTTTCTGTGTTACGACCGGGAAAAAACCAAGATCTGATAAAAGGGTAGTCCTCTGTAAGGCGTTTCGGCCAGTGCACCATACGACCGGAACGCGTTACGGCGGGTGCTGGCGTCATTGGCGAAGTCGTGATGTATGCTGAGGACGATGAGTTGGGGTGAGGCTGTTCTGAGACAGCTGCCGGCGTGGACAGGGACTGCGGAGGAGCATTGTAGGCTTCCTCTGTCCTTTCGAAGTAGGCAGGTTTCAGACGATCGATGCTAACCGTGTCCCGAATATCTTGACGCTCGAGCTCGTAGAAACGATCCTTTCGTTGAGGTACTCTGAGAGGACCTTCGTAAGGTCGCTCGAGCGAGTGTCGTGAACCATGCACGCTAACAAACACATGCGTGCAATCGTGGAGGTCTTTAGGACCAAACACCTTGCGGCTTTGTTCTCGTGTGTCCGTGACACGGAGGCGGCGCATGTGCGAAGCGAGCTGTTTGGCGTAAGATGCATCATATCGAAGGGCGTCGGTGGCGGATGAGAAGTTATCGCCAGGAAGACATAGTGGCTGACCGTACAGGAGGTCGGCGCTGGAAACGTGAAGGTCGACCTGTAGGGTGGCGCGGATGCCGAGTAAGACCATTGGCAGAGCTTCTGTCCAACGGATTGCATCGACCGCGAAGAGGGCTGCTTTTGGTTGTCGGTGGAAGCGTTGAACCATACCGTTTGCAGCCGGGTGGTATGCCGTAGTCCCCGTACGATGGCATCCAAGCGCGCTCAGTGTTTCCGCAAAGGAACCGCTCTCGCACTGAGGGCCACGGTCGGTCGTAACCGTGGCCGGGCAACCATGAGACGCCACCCAACGCTCAACGAATGCGCGTGCTACAGTCTCTGAATGGACGTCGGTTATGAGGACGGCCTCTGGCCACCGCGTGAAACGATCTACCATCGTCAAAAGATATGTCATCCCATTGGAAGGTGGCAAAGGACCTACAGTGTCGATGTGGAGATGAGCAAGTCGAGATGTAATCGAAGGGAATCGGCCAATCGGGGCCGATACGTGGCGGTGAACCTTAGCTTGTTGACAAGCTAGGCAAGATTGTGCCCACGTGCGAAGATCCTTTTGCATACCAGGCCAGACGTACCTGTCGGAAATGAGCTAAGCCGTGGTCCGGATGCCAGGATGGGCGATGTTGTGTCGCGTGTCAAACACGCGTCGCCGGAAAAGAATAGGAACTACTAGATGTGGATGTCCAATAGAAGTATCGCAAAGGATAGTGTCTGCAGACGCTGGCAAGGGTTGATCCGTCAGCCGTAGGGCTGATTGTTGGCAGCAGGCGCAGAAACCACTTTCCGAACGTTATGCGTTGGCCATGGCGGTTAAATCGATTGAGTCGTGACCAACTAGTACCGACACTCGGGATAAGGCGTCAGCCACAACATTATCGCTGCCAGAAACATGGCCTACATAAGAGGTAAACTGGGATACGAAGTCCAAATGTCGAACTTCGCGGGGCAAACGTCTCTCAGACCTATTGCGGAAAGCAAAAACCAACGGTTTGTGGTCGGTGAAAATCACAAACTGGTTTCCCTCGAGGGCATGTTGGAAGTGACGAACGACCGAGTAAATTGCTAACAATTCACGACCGAATGTGCTATACCTAGTTTCAGCCGGAAGTAAACGTTTGGAAAAGAAAGCGAGCGGTTTCCAGAGTCCATCGACGAACTGTTGAAGTACGGCGCCGACTGTGGTGTCTGACGCGTCAACAGTTACACTTATTTCTGCGGCTGAGTTGAAGTGGTGCAACATAACGGCGGTGGCTTATGCGTCCTTAATTCTATCGAACGACTGGATGGCTGTTGGTGATAACTCTACGACTCCGTTGACACGGCCGTGAAGTTAATCGGTTAAAGGCTGCATAAACTAAGCTCAGTGTGGAATAAACTGCCTATAGTAGTTGACCATCCTGTTAAATCGACGAATAGCAGCGAGGGTGGTAGGACGGGGAAAATCGCGGATTACTCCTATTTTATCGGCTAACGGTGGAATACCGTGCTGGTCAACGTGGTGCCCTAAAAACTCTACTGCCGGTTGGCCAAAAAACACACTTCCGCATTAATCGTTATGCCAAAAGTTGCTAATCTGTCAAAGAGCTGTCTCAGATGAATCTGGTGTTCTTCAGAAGCGCTTTCAACTAATAGGTCGTCGATGTAGGGGCGGACGAAACCCAGATCCCGTGTGTCGTCGTCAATGAAACGTTCAAACGTTTGTGCAGCGTTTCGCAAACCAAACGGCGTACGTAGAAATTCGAATAAACCGAATGGTGTGATAACGGCTGTGTTGGCGATATCCTCGTCCGCAACCGGGATCTGGTGGTATGCGCACACCAGATCAGTTTTCGAGAATACACTGGTTCCATGAAGCCTAGCCGTGATGTCCTGTATTTGCGGAATCGGGTACCTGTCAAGTATTGTGGCGTTGTTGAGCGAACGATAATCTCCACACGGGCGCCAATCGCCTGACGCTTTTGGGACAATGTGGAGTGGAGAGTCCGAAGGGCTACTGGGCGGGCGAATGAATCCGAGCTCGGGCATGTGCTCACACTCAGCGCGGGCTATTTTAAGCTTGTCTGCTGTCAACTTGCGAGCTTTGGCAAACACCGGCGGGCCTGTCGTGACTAGGTGGTGCCTCGTGGAACCTCTGACGGCAGGCAGAGATGAAGGCTGTCGAAAAACAGTCGGATACTTATCGATTAGAAAATCAAAGGAGTTTAGTTTCGTAGAGCTTCGATATACGGGACTGATTGATACTTTATCGGTCAAAATCCCGGTAACCGTAAGCTTTGTCGTTTGATTGACTAGACGGTATCGTCTAGAATCTACCAAAAGGTCGAAGTGCTGGAGGAGGCCGATGCCGATAATCGTCATTTGGACGTCAGCGACCGTGAAGATCCAGCGGAAAGGCCTACGGAGACCTAAATTAAGTGTGCGAGAGCGCTGACCAAACACTTTTATAGTGCTTCCGTTGGCCGCGCGAAGATTCGAAATAGATGACCTGTTTAAGTCGTGGGTCTCGGGTGGGATCACGCTGACCTCGGCACCTGTGTCGTTAAGATAGCGAATCCCCGACTCGTGGTCTTTTAGAAAGAACAGACGATCAGGCGGGCCAGTTACGTCATTAACCATGTGGATTTGGCTGCCTTGTTTGCTGACTGGACCAAAGGTACTAGGCTGTCGGCATCATCAGGCTTTTTTGCCAGATTGCTGGTGAGTGACCCGGATTAGCGTCCGGTGGCTCCTGACGAGAATCACGTGACCCTGAGTGGCTACTGTGTCGTCGAATGGGGGTAGTCGAACGTGACCTCGTTTAGTTAGGGTGGCAACTTGAGCATTTAAAGTGGCAATTGCGCCCTGACTATTCGAAGCGAGCTGGGAAACAGCGGTGCCGACCCGGTCGACGACATCAGCCAAGGTTGACAAGGTTACTGATGGGTTTGCGCTAAGAATGTTTTGCATATCCTTAGGCAGACGTTGTACCCACATCTCCCTAAGTTGAGCCTCTTCTGTGTGTCGTGCCTGCTAACCTCTGCATGTGGCGAAGGAGCTGCGATGGTTTACGGTCACCGAGCTCAATCGCACTCAGAAGCTGAGAAATACGTTGGCGATCGGACAAGCCAACGCACTTAATTACGACCGCTTTGAATTGCTCGTAGGGCTTCGTGGATTCCGGTCACTCCAGAACATGTCCACCTCGTCAATGACGTGAGGTGGCAGTGCCGCAATTATGTGATGAAAACGCGTTAGCTCTGAACTAATCTGTCGTAGCGCAAATGTGGCTTCTAACTGAGCAAACCACGATTTAGGATTATCCTCTCTAAAGGATGCAAACGGTACGGCTGATGCACTGACCAGAGCGTCTGACAAAACGTGCGGTTGAGCCTCCCTTGAAGCGGAATGGATAATAAATGGAATTTTAAAAAATGAACGTGTAAAACATATTTTTTAAAAATAGCAACTCACAGTTATACAAAAGATATACCTGTGGGAAACATAAAAATTCGAAGGGCTCACCAGTCACGTCGGGCTCACCAATTTAGCGTTCGGCGCACTAAGTCGCTTTTTCCCCAGGTACGCAATTACCAGACGCGAAAAGCAGAAAGCCGTTGAGGAGAAGGACCAAATCTTTATTCGACGAAATGTACAGGTGGTCTCTGATAGCGCTATAAAAGGTACCGACACGCGAATTAGCTAGAGAGGCTAGGGACCGGCCGTCAACGAGCGAGTAAACCAGAAGAATGTGACACATGTGTCCTTCGGGTTCACGCCAACGTCACATGACAAACAATCGGACAGCATACATCATGCGAGCCTTCTTAATAGCCTAGGTACAATATGCAACTGAGTTTTGGAACTATTTTACACATCATACCGCAGACAGGCTAGTGAAATCTCCAGGCCGCTACGTTTGCCCATACATTGCTATGGACAATTTCCCGGAGCCTACGTGCACTCAAAATGGGACCGCAGTATTTTCCGAATTAGCTGCAGTTTGGCGGTAGCCAAGTGTCAATGGATTCAGGTGGACTTTACAAAGAACGCTGATTGGTTTGCGTTTACCTGTTGGTTGTGGTTGAGTAGACTATGAGTGACTTTCTCTACCGTACCTAACGTTCCTTACCGTTCACCCCTAATTCTTGTGCATAGGTGTGGAATCGAGCCACTGGCAAAGCCTGATATACAATCGCAATTGATCGAGTAAGTTCCCCTTTGGTCTTCTGGGTTTCAGGTTCATGTCCGTCCGCCAGCGAATTGTGGTAACTATTGAGGCCGCCGCGCATCTGTTGCTTAACCTGGCCTTATTCGGGGAAAACGGTTCTATCAGTCGTTCCAGCTGTTATGGCCGTTGCTCGACCCACTTGCTGCACAGAGTTAGCTGACGTTCCACTAACTTTCTTAAAGGGATGGAGAGTAAGGTGGTAGTGCGAACTGTGACAATTTTGGTGTAGTGTTTGCGTCTCATTTGTTTTTAAAGGTTAAACATTAATGACTCAGTAGTGTTAGAAAAGTTGTTGTAAGCTTTTACACGGCGACGTTTGTATGTTGTACTAGGTCGCGTTAAGCTGGATGTTATCAGTTTGCCCAAACATGGATCCGATTAATTGTATTTACTCAGCCTAGTGCCCTCAATCATATGGTTGGTCTTTGTTCCCCCTGATTTATCGCAAGCCCAATTGAATTGTGGGAAAAATTTATTACTGTGTTCTGCTTAATTCTACTTAGGTTAGTGTTTAAGCTTGTACTCTACACTGAGTTAGCCACCGTGTGAGGAGCAACATCGCTCATGTGTTGTTTACTTTTCATAGTAGGGTCAGGTCTCTGTTGTGAATGCTCAACTCAACGATCAAGTTTGTTTCTACCAATTTTCTGTGTTGAGGCAAGTGTTTTGTGATCTGCAAGTCATTGGTCGATATCCGTTTACCTATGAGGCCTCCCAACCGACTATTAGTAGATTTGCTTGTTCTGTTAATCACCTCGGTAAAGCTGTGCATTACCGCATTATTGATCACATGGGACACTGAAAGTTTGTTTAGAACTTTAACACGTTGCATGTAGATGGTATGCTCCAGTAGTATAATGGGAGAGGAAACGTACAAAATTTAAGAGGAATAGCCGCAAGACGGGAATCCGCTGATTAACGGCATAAGCAGTTTAAAACACAGGCGTCAACTGCTGTGCGTTTTCGCCGTATCCAAAGCCGTTGCCAACCAACTGATCTCTTTGTTTTTTACACCCAATCCTGAAAGCTGAGAACGTTTTTGTTCAAGCAAACTTTAGTATCGTAACTGTTATCTCTCAACCCCCCGTCTTACACTGGTTACCAGTTCTCTAAACTCAATACACATGCACGGTGCACGACGTAGCTATCGATAGGTCAGCGTACGTTAGAAATGTTGAAGTCAACAAGGCTTGTGAGACGGAATCTTATGCCCACTGATCCTGAGAGTCTGTCCGTCTACCAAACCTCCAGCAACTTCAGCGTGTACTGATTCAGTTTTTCATTGTCTCTTCTGGTTTTCACACCATAAAAAGCACCTAAATCCTGCACCGCCTGTAGTGATTTTATTCAAGTGGTTTTAAGGACTATGGGGGTCAGATGACACTCCACCTTGTAAGCCTATTTGATATCCTCGCCTCATTGCAGATGAGATCACTTTCTCAGTCGTATGCCACTGTCGCTGATGAGATTTATCTGAAGGACCAGTGGAAAACAAACGAGAGCATGTTGTTAGTCCAGACACGTGTTCCATTAAGACCAGCAGTTGCGGAACGAGCCACATCATCTGCAACACAGCTATGTGGCTCACCTGAGACTTGAGAATGTATTCGTCACCTTCAGCTTTTAACCGCATCCGTGGGCACTGTGGCCATGGTTGCCGCTAGTCTTGACAATTGACCACGAAGTAACTGTAGAGTAATTAGAACTGTATAGCCAAGAACCTTGCGGACACGGGTTCGTCATGGACCGCAACTACCTCAGGAGAAGGATGCCACGGCATGCACTGGTACGCACTAAAAGTAATGCTTACCAGAAAAGAGGATTGCAAATGGTCACCACCGTTGTCTATTTACCGTCAACCCAGGTTTGTCGTTTGTGGGATTCAGTTTCGCCCATTACCTTTGCATTCATATCTCCCAATAATGTAACAACAGAGCTGTGCGTCGACCATAGTAAACGGCTAGCTCCAATGGTACTACCATTAGCCGTCAACGCGAGTACAGGTGGACACTGCGGCCTAGATTCGACGGTTGTTGGGCGGGATAAAATATCAGGAAAAAAACCTACTGCTCACAAGAATGCGATGTGCCAACGTGGTTTCTGTTCTTATGTATTTTACACGAATGGGCTGTGTAAATTAGCGTACGTATCACAACGGTTAATAGGAGTAATCTGCTATGTAAGGTACAGATGTAAGATATGTAGGGAGGGAAACAAAACATGTGACTTCCACAGGCATGAGAATTTGCAGCACAAGCATAATTGGCTTTTATTCTTCACCATGTCAGGCAAAGTCTTCGACCAAAAGACTAAAACGTAATTGTTCCGGTTTCAGCCCGGGAACCGAGGAAGCCCTACCGTAATACTCTTCGATGACTAATGTAATGCCTCGAACCCAAATCACATACTGACCACCAGGCTCCCGCTTTCAGCTTGACTCTGCACTCACAAACGAGGTGCAGCATAGCCAGAGGTGAACTGCTGCTCATAAGATGCTTCCATGTCAATGAAGTATGCGATATACTTTTATTGCGCCCAGTTACAAGTGGAGTCTGTCCGTTCCAAAGACGTCTTGGTCAACTTCAGCTTTGCTGACCCGGTGTTCCCCCCACAAATCGCAAGTGCTTTGATGAGGCCGGTGGCCGAAAACAGACTGTTAACACAATGCGCGAATGAACCGGACGTCGCATTCGTACGGTAGGATTAGTGGTACAATGGTATTGTGTACTCGGTTATTTACCTAAGGATTGAAGCCATGCTAGTACCATATATGGCATACTTTGACAAACGCGATCTGTGTTCGACCTTTACTTTTTATTTCGCCACCACTGATGGAACTCCCAAAGTACATGAACCTATCAGCTACCTCAAATGATGAGAGCAGGCCCATGGCCCTGCCACTCTTGTAACAACACTTTGCGCCTCTAGTGTGTAAAAGTTATATCAAGCGGACAAATTATAGTTTCTCATTTGTCTAGGACATTCTGAACTCTCCGAGAACCTTCACATATTGGAGCAATGCCGTCTGCATATTCCACTTCACGAAGTTTAATGCCTGAAAGCGTTTCCAGACCACAATATTGGTCTATCAGATAGCACTTCGAGATCTTGTCGAATGATAAATAAAATAGGAAGGAGAAACTGGACTACCTTGTTGCATCCCACTTGTAATGCCAGCAGCCGGCGGTAAAGTGAAACAGTCCTTTACTGGTTTCGAGGTCAGATGGCAGGCTGCCTTCAAGATGTTGATATACCTTTCAAGCACAGCCCTGTCGACTGAATCGGGAACCTTTCGGATATGTTTACCTTCTGTGGTAACGGGGGTGTTCAAGCATCTGTTGGGGTGTTAATATGTGGTTACTGCATCCGCATCCATGATGAAACCCAGCTTGCCTCTCATCGTTATGTTGTTCGAGCGCCGCACTTAATCGACGAGGCACAACAAGACTGGACCTTGACGCGATGTGACGGCCTGCGCATCTCGATGAGCTGTTGTATTAAACCGAACGGTGTGACTATCACACCGACAGAGCCACTCACCAGGCAGGTCCATTGCTTAGACCTACACTATGAATCAGTATAGGTGCTTTCAGCGTCCACGCCCTGGGGCAATTAGGCCAACAAGCCGCTCTTGTATGAACGCTAGACTCGATGGTCGATTCCTGCTACATTCCAAAGGCTGGAATCCAGGACGGTAGTCAACATGTTCAATTAACAGCACTCACACTGTCTATTCGTTACATATCTTACAATTTGCGTGACTCCACTACCGCCGCTACCGGTCAGGCTGGCGCAGATATGGTCATCAGCACAACAGCCACTGCTGCGTTGACAGATTGGATATATTCTAGCAAGTAGGCTTTGTGCCTTCCAGTTAGCAGGTTCCATTAAGGCTAGCTCCAGAGACCACCAGTTCAGAAATCCTTTCACGGTGTCTGCTTGTGCTCCAGTTGACGGTAGTGACGTCGGTGTCAAGAACGCTGTTTACTCGTGTCCGGCCGCGTTGGTGAGACCGAGTCTCGTTTAGGTGGTAGGTTTGAGATAGCATCACATTGCTCGGATAATGTCGAGCGACTGGTGCAGCTGCCCGCTGAGCATAAGCTATTTTAGCCAACACTAGTTGTAGATGTACTGCTTGTCGTTGTTGTACTTTGCGCCCCCCTTATCCGAATCTGACCTAGTCTCAGATACACCACATAGATGTTGGTTGTAGGTGGTGGGGCTCCATTTAAGACAGTCGTTTTTCTGGGGACATATATTGGGACTCAGATCATACGTTGGTACGTTACCGTTTCGTTTTTACGTTTGCTGGTCAATGACCCCACCGACAGGAGCGCTTGATTGTTGAGAAACTGGCTATGCCATTGGTAGAGCGTAAGTACCAAACTAGCCGGGATGGCAAACCTAACAGTTCTCACTCCGAATATCCTACTAGCTGCTGGACCCAAGTCCCACACGCCATTCAGGAGGGAGGTACTGTAGCATGCAACACGGAGTTTCTTGAGTTAAACAAACACCGGTTCTCAGATAAATATCTAGAATTGCTAGATACCGGATGGAAAATTCCTCCTGGTAGCTCGCAGAACAAGTTTCAGAAGGATATTTCCGTAGGAAGCTGGAGCGTAGCCTGATCGCCAATGGTGAGGCTAGGCTGTTTGACAGGATAGAGGAGACGGAAGTCGCATTTGTTACAGGAGACACTATCAGACTGTTCAAACTAATTTGTGTTACCCGTCCAAAGCGGCCATCTGTCAGTGGGGCTATCAGCGAAGCAGACGGCACAAATCCATACTAAATCCAGAAGATTAGAGCGCTGGGCGGAACACTTTGGCGATCGATTTAAACGGCCCACTGTCACCGCCACAACTTACAATGTAGCACTCTGGTTAGCAGATTTGGGACCGTCTACTAAAATTTAGGTTCACAGCTGCATTTCGGTTCTCAAGTAAAATAGGGCGGCCGGCCCAGATGGTTTCATGAAGGCTTTTTTCAAGAAAGGTGGGGAGACTTCAGTAGAAGTCTTGATTCAGTCGTTTCTATTTGTGGGGAGGATGGACACCATCTCTCCTTGCTGAGTAACGCGATAGTAGTTCATGTATTCAATGAAGATGTCCGGAGCTCTTGCGAAAACCATAGGAGAATTAGCTTGACCCGTTATACATCGTCGACCCACTGCAGCTCGGATGGGAAGAGCAGGTAGAGTTTCGTTGTCGTCAAATTTTGGAGCAGCATCACACCACCCGCCAACAATTGCCATATTTCTCAACTATGATGGTGCGTTCGATTCAGAGTCAATATGCTAACATACTGTCAGCGCTTTATACTTATACTCCACCCCAGTTTGGGGTTTACGGTGGACCATCTGACAATTCCAGCATCAAGAGCGGCATACGTCAGGGTCTTCCAGTTTTACCATTTTTGTTCAGTTTTGTCATACGAAATAATAGAGGATTGTCTGCGGCACTCACAAGATGTCGGCGCGGACCTCTTACTTGGTGTAAGACTGATCAGTTTTGACTATGATGACAACAGGATACTGTTCGACAATTTCCAAGCAGCACAGAAAGTGTTAACCATTTTAGAATGCGCTTTCATCTCCAAAGTGCAAACTGCTTCTGCAACATTGGTGTGATGACGTTGACTTAATGTTGGATAATGAAGTTTGAGAGGTTGTTGACCGGTTTGTATACCCGGGAAACTATGTCAGCGGCGGTGGCAGACATGTAGGGATTCAAATAATAATAATAATAATAATAATAATAATAATAATAAT
>QNGE01002807.1:53964-76185 GCA_008508345.1 Paragonimus westermani | reverse complement strand
TCGAGACTGTCTATTATATAACACACCTTTTGGTTTTACCTAACGTTCTGCGGTATAGAATAATAACACCCGTTGGAATAAAATGACAACTGACATATGTATCGCATTATCTGACCATCACAGGCTGAATTTTCATTGTCCAGTTGGTGATTCGCTCATATGTGATTGTTTTGTAATTACAAACCGGCGAATAGCCGTGTCGCTCATACGACCATCCCAATTAGTGTTGGCAAATTGACAAGTGAGGTATCTGTTGATATCCGCTAGTTCTGACTCAATCTTCCGCCACCGTCTGTTGATGAGGGAAGTGAGCATAAGTGACGTTGACTTATGCTCCGGGACGTTTTCTTCCTTCAGAAGAGGGTCGTCTCTAGCTTACTAAGTGATCGTTGCTCGTCTGCTGGGTTGAGGGCCTCATCTACCTGACTGATAGCGTATTGGTCATCATCGTCATCGTAGGCAGCAATACATCAGTGGTTCACACTGATGCTTAACTGCCATACAACCATGAAGAAAAAGCAAACCTTACATAGGAAGAGAGAAAGAAAAAAGAAGGGAACGGGAAAGGACCTAACTACTGAAAATAACTACGTCCATATTCAAACATTCAACATCAAGATGCTCACACCTTGCAAACAAACAACCGAGCTGCAATTGAAAGTAAGGCGTCATCAGCAAGACAGCTTCCTTACGGCTTTCACTGCTCCGCGTCATTAAATGTACTCACTTCACAGACAACTCGGACAAACAACAACACTCACGCCACTGAGCTCGATTAGCCGCCATCTCACCTAAAGTCTCCAGCCACCGACTCTGTGAGTCGAGAGGGCCCCAGCCTGGGAGACGAACTCGATCTACAGTGACCAACCCCTTGGTGAACGACTTCATTTCCCTACGCCAGGTCATTATCTATCCACCTCGCACCTTACACCAGTCGGTCGCAGCGTCAACGAACAGTGCTCGGTGTGGCAGGCGATTAGCTGGCATCCTTAATACATGACTTAACCATCTAAGTCTGTGCAAACGTAGAGATTGAACAAAAGAACTCGTTTGGCAATCACCACCAAACACCCGCTTTCTAACCTCTTCGTTAATTACACACTAGTGCCACCCGATACGCGCGACTGAACGCAGACATCGGCGGTCAAATACTTGAAGACGGTTCACGTCTTTTGCCCTGAGTGACCAGGTTTCTCTGCCGTAAATCAATACGGTTCTCACTGTTGTCTTATATAGGCGACCTATAAGCTTCAGAGAAATACCTCTTTGTCACCAAAGATGCCCCAGATGAGCGAATACCGTCCTAGCCTTAGAGATACGCGCTTCTATTTCATTCCCTACACCTCCGAAGTATTTAGCAGAACGCGAAATTGCGTCTAGCATTGCTTGTGCTGATTGAAAGTTGTCAAACAGCAACACCTTATCGTCAGCACAATCTAGATAAGTCAATCTTTCACCAGGTAGGAGGTGCATGCCGGCATCTTGTGAGTGCCGGAGACAATCCTCCATTATTTTGTCTATGACGAAATTAAACGAAAATGGTGACAGCGGACAGCCTCGACGTACGCCGCTCATGGTGCTGAAACTGTCAGACAGTTCACCGTAAACCCTAATCTGAGCTGAAGTATGGGAATAAAGTGCCGACAGTATGTTCACCTACTTAGTCGGCACACCTCTGCGTTTGAGCGACTCAAAGTGTAGATCAATCCACTGAATCGAACGCACCTTTATAGTCGAGAAATACAGCAATTGTTGGCCGGCGGTATGAATGACGCTGCTCCGGAATTTGATGAAGAGTAAAAATGTGATCTATACATCCCCGCCCGGGACGAAACCCTGCCGGTTCTTCCCTAATGTTTACCTCCCGAGCTGCAGTGAGTCGGCGAAGTTTAATGGATGCTAGAACCCTAGAAATGACTGTGGTCAAACTAATTCCTCTATGGTTTTCGCAAGAGCCGCTGATATATGCCCATTACGACAATAAGTATAAAGACATATAGGCGAACATATGTTTTTGATAGTTCATCTTCAGGCCGGTACAATTATATAAGGAGTTAGTTGAGTTAGATCGAGATATCGATCAGACTTATTACAGAGACACGAGGTCACTGGCCAGTCAGTTGGCGATGGCTTGATTGGTCGGTTACGTCACGCTTGTCCATTGGTTTGACCGCGCCGGTTGGCCATCGGTCCGATTGATTTTTGGCCATGGTAGGTACAGCGTGTGAACAAACCGTTTTTGATGACATAATATCGGGTCAATCAGCCTGATTCCGATAGCCTCGGCAG
Organism: Paragonimus westermani; assembly: GCA_008508345.1. Lineage (NCBI taxonomy): Eukaryota > Metazoa > Platyhelminthes > Trematoda > Plagiorchiida > Troglotrematidae > Paragonimus > Paragonimus westermani. The sequence goes on along the minus strand of QNGE01002807.1, from coordinate 73,896 downwards.
TACAAAGTGTTCTAATTCAAACAGCTTTTGATGGGTTGCCTGGCACGCCCCTTGTCAGTTTTCACCTGGTGCTCGCTTTTAACCTGATGACCGAGAATAGCGCTGCTGATCGATCGTGATTCCCCGTGTCCCAGCCATCGTGGATCGTGTTCTCGGATTCGTTTCGAAAGCTGTCTTGACGTCCGACCAATATAACCTGCTCCACAGGAACAACTGAATGAGTAGATACACATAGATGAGGTCTCATCTGTCAGTCTATCTTTGTTATAAAGCTTGCGAATGGGGGATGTGGAGAATTGAATACGGAGCTCAGCAGTAGCATAGGTCCTGTTGATTGTCTGATTGAGCCTATTTGTCAGCCATTCTGCGGCACTATCACCTTTGAACGGCACTCGAATGAACACGGGTTTCTTTCTTACCTCATGCACTTCAGGTTTGGGTGATATTCTGACCATGTTTCTGGCCACAAATCGTTCCGGGTAGCCGTTATCATTAAGTACGTTCTTTATGAATCCGAGTTCATTTTCTAGCGTATCCCTTGAACAAAGTTTGTATGCTCTATCAGTCAGACAGCGCACCAGATTCCTCTTCTGTTTTAGGGGTACAAAAACTGTGAAAGTTTGTGTACTGACTTGTCCATGTACTCTTGCGATGTTTTCCGTCGTCCACACAAGTTGAAACAAATGGGTCAAAGCCTCTAATAACGCCCTCCCTCTCCTTTGAAAGTGCCGGCACAAGGTCATCTGGACCAGCAGGCTTATTACGCTTGAGAGCCGCAATGTAATTGCCTTTGTCTGTGGGTAGAACAACAGTGTCGAAGATGGTGGTGAGCAGTTGTCTAAACTGATCACACTCTTCCACTGCATACGGATGACTGAGGAGGGGTCTCATGATTGATGCTTAACTACACTTACCCTCATTTTCAGAAAAGTTGATCGAACATCACGTAACAACCACAGGGCTACTTGGTCTGTGTCAGTCGTATCCATAATGCTCACGGGTCCGATGCCATAGCGGCTTCTTAAACATGAAGAGAGCCAGGTGTGAGAACAGCCAGGTCTCTTATCTGGTCGTTTGTGTGTCGATCATATTTTCACGTTGCAACAGACGCCGGAACATCGGCACTGTTCCTCCTAACCGGCGGTGTTGCTAGTTTTGGACCTAAGTGCTGCTTTGGCTTGGTTGCCCGGATCTGTCTCTGTCGCAGGCGAGTCCCAGTGAAGTACGTCACTTTGTTGAAGTTGTGCCCACTCTGAGTACGGAGTGCACATTCATGGGCCGCTATCTTGAGTGTTCTCCACGTCAAGTAGTTGTCGACAAGGGTGTTTGAACTCCCTGTTTGTTTCCAACCTTTGGATGTACGATGTTTTGGAAGGAGCACTCAGGAATTGCACGAATCTCGGAGATGGGCTTCTAGTAGGTGGTAGTAAGGTGACTCAAACTGGAGGTATATTATGTGGTCAACATGGTTTAATTTAATTCTTGTGCAGCGAACGTGCGTACCATGCTGAACCACTTAAGTGGTATGTGATGTATGGTATGTGTGATGTGTATTTCGAACCTTCAACGTGTGAAAGTGTTGTTACAAGTTTTGGTTGACACTGCCCCTGACTTTGTTATTGGGGGCAGGCCGTTGGACATTATTGCTCGTTTTACGTGGGTAGTGTTTCTCCATCAGTCTGTAGTGTTGCTGGGATTAACCGTTTGGTAACGCTTTGGAGGATGGCGGCGTGTCTTGGCCAACGTCGTGCTCGGGTTTACGTATCCGCTCCCACTTACTCTTATTTCCTCCATGCTTTCGTTCCTGTTTTTCTTCGGCTACTTTTTGTTTCTCTCAGTATTCCTGGTTACTGTTGCAGTGAAATATGGACCCAGTCACAGTGTTACCTGGTCAAGCTCGTGGTCATTTGTGAATCGTTCTTTGAACGTGTGACTTCTATTTTCGTGGCTTCATTCGGCGGCATTTTTTCGTCTGCTGACTTGTTCAACTCAACAGAAACCGTTGATGTCATGTTGACACAATATAAAGTTTGATTAAAGCAATTGACCTTTGCACTTTAGCCAAAGTTGGTCGTTTTTCAAAATAACTACCTAAGGGTGAAATCTTATAATTAAGTAATTTGTCTCATACTGTCTCAATTCGTTTTACCCTGTTAATTTAGCTTCCGAATTCAACCGATAGTTGACCGTTTTGCTATTGTCAATCATGGAAATCGGCCCTAATCGCATTTTTCTAATTCACTCTCAAACACCGTTCTGTTCATTGCTGACTTCCTCACGGCATCGAAACCTTTGGTTCAGTGTGGTCGCATGTTTAATATACCAACAACTGATGTATTGCTGTCTATGATGATGATGATGAACAACTACTGTTAGTAGAATCTGCGTTTACTTCTAAACTCATTTATTTTCAACGTTTGCACACACGTGTAAGGGCAACGCATCATGTTCCATATTTCGATCATTTATATCAGCGCTTTCGACTAAATAAAGTGGACACACTGTTGCTTCATTCACCTCGTTTTGAATCTATCTTTCGTCGAGTAAGTAACATTGTTACAGGCGTTTCATGTTTCTTCTCTGTTTAATTTTAAAGGACATGTATATGTTAACTTCGATTCACCATTACTTTGTGGTTTCCCTTCACCTCCTTTTCTAATTCATCACAGCATAACACGCTGCTTGGCCCCCGAAGCGAAAACGACAAAGGTAAGAAGTGCTTCGTCATCGATCTCGACGAAACCCTTGTACATAGTTCTTTCAAAGTGAGTTTCCACTTTTTTATACGGTTTTGAATATCATTGAATATTGCGATCGCTCAATGTTACCGGCTAGTTGAAACATCGTTTGCTCATTGCAAACAGCGACTTTGTTGATTCAAAGTAATGGAACCAAGTTGATTGTTGGAAACATTTCTTATTTTATGAATGTCTTGCGATGCTAACGGCTTCTTTGCAGCCTTCGGTTACGGTAGTTTGTTATGATGCGCATTTGTTCTTCAAACTGACTGGCCCTTGTTCATTCTCGGTATGGGTATTTTTTGCCTTGCTTCTCTTGGGATCATCGATCAGACTCCAAGCTGATAATGTGCGTGTGCAGTGCGCTTTGCTTTGATTGATATCTCAGGTGAGTAGCATCTCTCTGAGCCATTCTCTGAGATCCATGCATATATCCACTAGCCCTACAGTATTTGCATCCTTTTAAAACTGCCTAAGCTGGTCGTTCAGGAGCTTTATTTTGTGTGTGGAATGTTGCTGCTTGGTGGACGGTGGTTAAAAGGAAACGGTGAGACCTACAGCGTATTGTTAATCGATCGCTAGGTGCATGTCGACAATTCATCGACCGATCGACTCCATGTCGGTAACGAAGAATCGAAACAATACGAGGAGGTCCACGAGTGGCACGTACATTTAACTCGCAGTCCACATCCGCGACGTGAGAGGGAAATGGCCCCATACGTAAGATGGTGATGTTGAGTTCAGGGTGAGGGTTCAATGGAATGTGTCAGTCGTGATAATCCGAGACCCACCAGATCACGCAGGGCTGAATGCAAAATCTGATCCTTTAGGTTAAATTTGTTCTAGCTGAGCAGATTCAACATTACTAGTGTGCCTCATTCTATTTCGAATTCTAAACCGCTATCAGTCTACCAGTAGTTCCTATTAAGCATTTCAGTTCATCTGGTGTATTGGAAACAGTCTTCTATTTGTCATTTATTTCTAGTGTTTTCATGGACTCGTTATCTTTCAAAGTTGCTGGTGGGTTGATTTATCTTATCTGGTACATATAGGTTGCTTGTGAGTTTTGGTGATTCGGTTATCTCATCGAGTCCCTCTCGCTTCCTGTTGATCTTCCTATGACCTATATCGAAGCACAAGTTCTGCTAGCAACATGCGGTAACATGTGCATGTTATTTGGTTACAATCATCGTAATTGAAATATTGTTGTAATTGTCTTTACCCTTTTATCAGAGAAGTCAGTCACCCAGCAAGGCGTTTTTCAGAAAATCAGGTCTAGCTTAGTTTGTGATGTCTTTTTAATTTGGGTTTGGTGTTACACACCCGATTTCTGTCCGAAGTGTTGGTGTTATGTGATTTAATGTTTTTTATCCCTTGTGCTTATTTGTTTATATCATCCACAATGTACGACCGTTTCACTTGTGGTCGTTGCCTCGAGACAACCATTATCTCCCGTCACAGTACCGCGATTCGTTGCACGCTCCCCGTTCTCTGCTTCGCTGTAATGTGCCTATGTTTTATAGGCACTCACTTCCATGCGCGCTGTGTGCATTTGACCTGGTTTACTTCATTTTCATTGTCACTTTGGCAATGTTGAATTTTCCTAGGCTGTTTTTGTGGACAACGGTTTTTGGTGCTCCGTATTTAACTGGGGCTGTTTAAATTTTTCGCCCCTTTACAATTGGCATGTGATTGGTCAATCTTAAGAATATTTCACCATATCGCTTTAAGCACAGTCACGTCTTTTCTCCTCACACTTTACCACCGGTTTTCAAACTTCGCCCTTTTATCTCTCATTTGAACACTTTTATATAATCGTTGCTGGAGTCTTCAAACAGATTTTGATTTCACACTGCTTCCACTGGCTTATTGTTCTTGACCTAGACTACCCGTTTTCGCATAGTCGACAATCTTAGTCTAACGACATTTTCGTTTTTCACCGGGTGTTTTGTGATCACGAAGCCTACTTTTCATGTTTCCCACGGAAGATGGCTAGTTTCATCACCATCGTCGACAGCTGTACTTCGATAGTTGGCATTGTGGCTTAGTAGCCGTTCAACCGTGTGCAAAACGATGGAAAGCAGACTTTAGCTTGAAAATGCAATAAGGTAGTGGGACGTGGCCTACTTCATGGAGATCCCACGTCTAAACCCACATATTCGACACTAAGGTGCCTTCATTCTGATAATAAACGACTGGGTTCATACAATATTGTATTGAAGTCTGTAAGACATCTGTCTTAGTGCGTTCGTTGCTGTGCTTCATTAGTTGCACTGTACATACTATTTAGCCTAACTACGACGGCGTTCATTCCATCACACCCGAGCAGTTGCCATCCCACCGACCGTCAACCACAACAGCCCCAACCTAGGAGGTATAACCCAGTCTATCACTGCTAACCCACTGTTAACTATTTTCATTTCGGTGGGTCACATCATTTCGACCATTACGACGATCGCCTGCAACATCATCCAGGGGTGTTCGTTATGTGAAACGGTTAGTTAACATTTTGAGTATATGACCCAGCCCTCTTAGTCTACCCGTGGATTTTTGAAGATTATGTGGGTGAACTCGCTTGGTCTGGCACATACTTCCTGTTTCCATCGTTGTCTACCTCTTGAGGTCACCCATAGCTTGCGACTAAATGTGCCCATCGATAGCCGAATATCTGAGTTTGATGTACGTCCTCTGCCACATTTCTCACACTCACGGTTACTGCGTCCCCTTAGCTTCGGAGACGTCTTCGTCATCGACTACTTCATGTTAACCGCATTCATAGCCGAGAGTGTATTGCCTTTTGATGTGAAATAACTTCGCCGTCATCAGCAATTTGTCTTCATGCATACACCAGAAATGTGATCCTTCTTGTTAGTGTCGTTAATCTTGTTTTATTAATTTTCAACTTTGGTAACGTTTTCTTCTGGGATATTCAACGTCACTCTTGAGGTGAGCAGCGACTCGAGCCACAATACCTTCTGTTCAAGCTATTAGCTCCTATGATGATGGTGAATACTACAGGGTGCTTAGTCACAAAGGACAGGGTGATATTTTATAGTCACCCACCGACACCAAGTAGATCGTTCAACATAAACGGATTTAGTTTTTGCGGAGGACTTGAAATGCCTAGTAAGCTTCTTTTATAGTGTGTATTGTATGTAACAGACTTCTCTTAGAGGATGAGGCTCTCCTTATAGAATAAATACTCCTTTGTAAACGAATGTCGTACCAGCCGGATGATTTCAGCTGAAGCATTCTTAGATTCGCCGATAGAAAGGTGACCTCTCTCCAATGTATTATCCTTATTCTGAGGTTATCGTTTTCACCTTAAAAACCATCCAGTGGCGCTGCCACTTGATCCAGAGATACCTTCCTTCAAACATGAAAGCGAGTTTCTGATTCGTGAGGACGGTTATAAATGTACTACTGTTGTGTAATAGGCAGTTTCGTTGTGAGTAGTATACTAATCACAGGAACAAAACAAGCCCTGAACGCGACGGACAAGAAGAGACTATCGGAACAGTGTATACGTGCTGTGTGAGAACTTTCGCCAAGGCGAATGACAACGTACTGTCACCCAATGTATGTGAGTGCATGTGTGCCGTGCAAATGAGTGTACGCGTTTGTTGTTTGGTTTTTGACATGATCTGTACGGAAGTTTGCGCAATAAACGAACTCGCTGGACAAGCGTCTTTCGCGGACAACAACTGGTGCCGTGACGAACGCGAGGATGAAGATTCCCTGGCCACAGCCGTTCGAAGATGGAGACGTCCAGACGTTCCTGGAGGACTTCGATGGCGTGACCGAAGTGGTCGGAGTCAAGACCGACAGTGGGAAGCTGGCTTCCCTGCGGACGCTGGTGAAGGGCAGGGCAAAGGCGGTGTTGGACACAGCGCGAAGCGGTCCAGCAAAGATGGAGTGGGCCGCTGCGAAGGATGCGCTGGTGACTGCGTTTGACAGCCCGGCCGACCGCCAGGAGGCCATGTGGCGGTTCAAGGCGGCCAGGCTTGGACAAGGAGCGGACCCATGCTGGACAGGGCTCTGCCAGGATTGGATCAAGAACCACGACGACGGTTGTTAACGGAACAGTTTACTGAAGGTCTCCTGTTGGCGGTTCGCGACCAAGTCCGTATTGCCCATGTCGCCTGGCCGATGGACCTGGACGAGCTGGCGAAGGTGACACGGGAGTTGGCAGTAATGTCCGTGGCCTCAGTGGATGCAAACAGCAATACGGACAAGAAGACACTAGAAGAAATGCAGAAAGCAATGGAGCAACTCGCAGCGGATGTAGCCGCCTTGAGAACAGCATCACGGAAGAATGATCAACCAGGAGGCTGTTTCATTTGTAGAAAAAAGGACATTGGAAGAAGGATTGCCCAATCCGGCGGTCTCAGAGGTCTAAAAATAAAGTGTTTCGTGATTGTTCTTTTTGTTGGGCGGGTCGACTAGTAATGGGAGCGATTGAGAAGGGGGCCGTACATACAAGGGTTGAAGTTGATGGAGAGGTAGAACAGTGTTTAGTCGATACAGGGGCAGCTATTTCGTTGATTGCTCGTGCCGAAAAGCAAAACCTAGAACCGACATCCATGATGATCAAGACGGTTGGAGGTCATAGTCTACTGGTTGACGGTGTGAAAGAATGTGGGGTACGTATCGGCGGCCATATCGTAAAGCACCGTTTCATTGTGTCCCCAGAAACCAGGCAAACGATACTCGGAGCCGATTTCCTCGCTGCAACAGATGCCGTGATTGACTTGAAGCTCAAGAAGTTGTCAACCAAGTATGGCTCCCTGACGCTCATAGGACAGCGAAAGGATAGCGTCAACCAAGTACGCAAGGTTAAAACCCCCAGTTGCACAGCCCCCTTGCTCCAGTCCACGGTCGAGAAATACGCGGAAGTATTTACGACTGACGATGATCCGTACGGATTTTGCAACTGGATTGCCCATGAAATACCAACAACCGGAACATTTCGACCTCACGGGCCCCGCAGGATACCGGTTCATCTTGAGGAGGAATTGAGGAGACAAATACAGAACATGCTGAGCGAGGATGTTATCGAAGAAGCCAACAGTCCGTACAACTCGCCTGTTCTCCTGGTGAAGAAGTCCAACGGGAAGTACCGCTTTTGTGTGGATTTTAGACGGCTGAATGAGGTAACACAGAATACAGTCGTACCAATACCGTCCGTCGCTGATATTTTTGACAAGCTACAGCAGGCGAAATTGTTCACAGTTTTGGACTTACGCTCCGGATACTGGCAAGTACCAATTAAACCCACAGATCGTGAGAAGACCGCATTCACGGTAGGCGAAAAACAGTATCAGTTCAAGCGCATGCCGTTTGGCCTATCCGGGGCACCGTTCACATTTCGGCGCCTGATGGTTCAGCTGGTAAAACGACTGGATAATGTGGCGGTATACGGAGATGATATCGTAATATACAGCAACACGGAATCGGAACATGCTGCCCATATAGATGCTGTCTTGAATCGCATTAAGAACTCAGGACTGCGGATCAATGCTGATAAGTCACAGCTCGGACGATCATCGGTGGTGTTACTGGGACACAAGGTGGGTCAAGGTGAAATCAAGCCTCTCCCGGAGAAAATACTGACAATTAGAGAGGCCGTGGCTCCGAATTCCAAACGAACCCTGAGACAATTTTTGGGTCAAGCGGGGTACTACAGTCGGTTCGTGAAAAATTTTCACTCCATTGCATCGCCATTGTACGAACTCCTTCGAAAAGACAAGAAATTTGAATGGACCGACGATGCCCAGAGGGCGTTCAAGCGAGTGCAACAAGCGATGAACGAGCAACAACTGACGTTGAAACTACCGAACACAAAAGAAACGTTCATCGTAGCAACAGATGCCAGTGACCGTGGCATTGGGGCAGTACTCAAGCAAAAGGAAGGAGTAATCGAGTATGCCAGCAGAGTCCTGACTCCAACGGAGCAGAAATATTCGACTATTGAAAAGGAATGTTTGGCAATCGTCTGGGCACTGGACAAGTGGAGGCCATACCTGTTGGGTCAACAGTTCCACGTGGAGACGGATCACAAACCCCTGGAATGGATCATGACTGCGAGGGACCCGAGAGGCAAATTAGCCCGATGGGCATTACGTTTACAGGAATATGACTTCACGATCAACCATGTGCCTGGTTTGAGCAATTGCGTCGCGGATTTTCTTTCTCGACCACAAGTAGACGACGAACTCCCCAAAGTGACCGTTGGAGTCAACGGCTTAATAATGGAGCAGGACCCACAAACGCTAGTACGCCTACAACGTCAAGATAAGGTCCTCCGGAAAGTGATTGAAGCTCTGGCAAGAGGCGTGAGAATCCCCACAAATACTAAGGATGAGGAGCTGAAAATAATCGCATCCCAATGGAAAAGAGTTGGCTTAAACAGTGCAGGCGTATTGACATGGCAGCGTGGCGTTGGGCACCCGTGCGTGGTAGTCATCCCGAGACAACTGAGGAGGAAAGTGGTGGCAGACTGCCATGAAATGGCACACACCGGATGCACTAGGACGTACGATCTGCTGCAACAAAGAGCATATTGGCGGAAAATGAAAGAGGATGTGACAACTTACGTGCTTGCATGCAAACAGTGTCAGTTACTGAAAGGCGACAATCGGGGAGCCCAACAGCCCTTACAGCCATTACCAGTCTCCGAAATCGGTGAACTCTGGTCGATGGATCTTATGGGCCCATTTCTGCTGAGCGCCCGCGGTAACCAGTACGTTCTGGTCATGACAGAACGCTTTACTCGTTGGATCGAAGCGACTGGCGTTCCGGATCAGAAAGCATCTACGGTGGGAGACATGGTGATGAAGCACATTGTAGCAAAACACGGTGCACCAAAGGTCATTGTCACGGATCAAGGACCATGCTTCGAAAGCGAGGAGTTTCGAACACGCATGCAACAACTGGGAATCAAGCGCATCCGAACGACGCCGTATCACCTACAAACGAATGGCCTAACTGAACGTAACAACCGAATGGTCAAAAAATGGTTATCAGCCAAAGGAGGAGACTGGGAGTCTGCGTTACCACTGGTGTTATTGGCCTACCGGACGTCTGTGCAGGCGAGCATGAAGAAATCTCCATTTCAACTGATGTACGATAGAACCCCGGTGGATCAGGACAGTGGAATATGGCCAGAGTGCATTGATCCCACTAAAGAATTGGTTGCCGGAAGAGAAATAGCCAAACGAAATCTGAAAGCATCGCAGGCACGCACAAAGGAGTAATCCGCAAGGCAACGGTTCGGCAAAACTAGAATGTTCAACCTAGGAGAACGGGTGAAGTATCGACATCATCGGAACACGGGTGCCAGCTGGCCAGGATCAAGAAAACTCCTGCCTAAATGGAAAGATCCGTATTTGGTAATATCCAGACGGGGCCCAGTATACACGATCAAGAAGGACGACGAGACGAAACGAGTGCACGCCAGTGAGTTAGCAACGTGGCACGGGATGCCGGCTCGACGAACCAGAAGATCAATAATCAGTGAGGACACAACGTGTCGATCGGAGAGGATTCGTCAACAGATGCGAAGGAACCAAGGCACCTCAGAAGGGGAAGGAGTGTTGTGTAACATGCAGTTTCGTTGTGAGTAGTATACTACTCACATGTAGTGTATTACCCACACGCGACATTCAAGAACAAGGGGGAAAGCCCCGAACGCGACGGACAAGAAGAGACTTTCGGAACAGTGTATACGTGCCGTGTGAGAACTTTCACCAAGGCGAATAACAACGTACTGTCACCCAATGTATGTGAGTGCATGTGTGCCTTGCAAATGACTTGACTGCCAGGACTGCCGCGGCCATCTCAAATCGTGGTGTACTGTCCATACGGAAGTGGGTTAGCACGAACTTTGGTCATGATAATATAAAGAAACCTGACATGTTTGGAGTTTGTTACATTCAGTAGCCGACTTATGCGCCATCACTGGAAACGTTCAGGTGAATGCCCGCATGTGCGCTAACTTCATCGTGTCCGCTGCTTCTCGGTTGTGTTATTCGTTCAAGGTGGCGTAGTGCATCCAGCCACCGATTGCGCAATTCTAGCACTTCACCATTTGCAGTGTCATCCCAGATCAACTTTAGTTTGCAAAAACGTTGTAGGGGATTGCCTGCGGTTAGTGTTATGGAGGTTATTTGGCCGAATGGATCAAAGACGGGAGAGGCAAAAGACAGCAAGCTTCTCCTGACGAGCATCTTTTGCACTGAGTCGGCCTGAAGTATATGAGCGTTCGTCTTATCCCATAATAAACCCAGTGTTCTGTGGAGTTCGGAGACTGTTGTGGCCCCACAATGCTTTCTCGCAGCGCTGACCAGAGCTGCCGCTCACTAATCATACATTTCTCCAGCTTGAATCCTCCTCTGTTCAACATTTCCTTTGACCGTTTGGTGAATCTAAGCGTTTCGCCACACCCGGTACGCTGAATAAACAGTCGTCACCATAGAAACATTACTCCGCCTCCTTAGCGATGTCCAAATTGAAGCGATTATGGTCATCGGCTTTGGTTTGTCTTAGTGCAAAGTTGGAACAGCTTGAGGAAGATGAGGTACCAAACAGGTGGACATACGTGTGGAAGTCCTGAAGATACTCGTTCAAGTTACCTTGTGGCCACCATAAAAATCGCAAGTGGTTACGATCCTTTGCTGGAATTCACACTTGGTAGAACGTTGCCCCAATGTCTGCTATGGCCGCTACCTTTTCTAGCTAAACTCGGCAGGACACTGGCCAAGGAATTCGTCAGGTAAGGTCCAGGGAGGGATTGGTCGTTCAAAGAATGCTACGCATATCATGCAGCGCAGTCCAAAACGAAAAGTACTGTATTGGGCTTGATTGGATGATGCGGTATATACCACCTCTATAGGGCATTTTCGGCAGCTGGAATAAGCTCAGCATAACCCATTTCAATGTAATCATAAACTACGGTAGTATACTTCCTCAACAGTCCCACATCTCCTTAAAGTCGAATGCGGGGCGTTTGAGGATGTTGGAGTGCAGCAGACCGTATATCAAGCAGAAGCGGTGGGTCTGCACGCTAAGTAAGACCGATCTCATAGTATCCATGTTTTAATATGATGGAGTACTTCACTTTTGTGAACGTATCGAGTTCTTCCTCTGAAGTTGTATCTAATAATTCCATATTGTATACTTTCTGATAATCACTGCATATATCGAGAGTGAATATCACATGTAGAGTCCTTTCGTCGACTTATTGGTCCCATGAGCGTCCACCCCAGTCTCTTGCTCACTACATAGGGTTCATTCCGTTTGCAGGCCTTCTGTTCTATAATTCGATTTGGTTCAAACACGTCCGACCCGATGAATATGCCTCTTTTGGAGGTTGAACAATTCGAGAACTGAACACCTTTCAGGTGGCTCCAGGACTGCGATTCTTTCTTCATATGCGCAACTCAGTTTACTTCCGGCAGTGTTCTAACTCACCTAGCCCGTGTCAAATGCACGACAGCCTTCGAATCGACTGATTCCACATCAAGTTCCAATTCAGTTGAAGCGAAAGTACTATACTGACTGAAAATGCTCAAATGTGATTCGTCTTGGCTGTTCAAGTAATAGTGGCACCTGATCCATCGTCCGGGACTGTACAGATATGTATGATACCTTCTACGTGGCGCAACACAACTGGTGCAGTTGTCAACGCCACATGGGGACGGATGACAGGCGTTTATGTTAGGGAGATTGGAAGTAACATTGTTGAATGATGATTAGTGATAGTAGGTGAAGTGGATACAAGTGAGTCAGGGTGCAGCAAGCGATGGTGACCTGTACCACATCCTTCAAATGCCTAGCTAGACTAACCGTCTGCAGTTGGCCATCGCATGATTGACTGTCAGGCATACTCAACACAATTTACGTTCTTGTATTACATTTAGCCTATCACCAACAGACCCCATTAAGAACTCGGCATATCTGTCGGGGTAGTGCGAATCACCACAAATGGAACAACGACTAGGAAAGATCGGCTGGTTAGTGACAGACGGACTCCCATTTTGCAGGCATACACCATACTCCTCGTTGGACCCACGTCGTTGAGTCTCGTATTCCCACCTTTCCCACTAGCTTCAGATTTCATGTATGGCGCTACATTGCCGTATCTCGTATACGCTACGTCCGCGGGTTCCTCAACAAACATCACATAATCAGAAAATGAAGGCTCACGGTTCTCATGGGCAATTGTTGCAACTACTTCAACCCAATCAAAACGAAGATGGAACGGAAACCTTTTTACAGTTGTTTTGATAGTCCTACTGGCATTTCAGTTGTGTGTAGGTCGCAAACGCGCATTTGCTGAGTCAGGTAAATTGTGTCAAGTAATTGACATAAAAAAAGGGTTCCGCTGACTGATGGATCGTGTAAGTTTACACCGGACGGCACGTGTATCGCAAATGCGCATTTATTTTCGACGTTACCGAATCGTACAATAATACTGTAAGTGGCACTTGATGAGATTGATTAGACTGTAACTGTAACGGTGTATGGACCACTTGTATACAACCTACATTCATGATTTCCTTGTAAACTTGATCATTTGCTATTCTATATCAATCATCTTTGTAAGCTTTTATGAGCGCATGAGCATCAGCTAGCAGTATTACTTACAGCCTTGATGAGGTGCTTGGGGAGTTTTTGAAATTTACTTCAGTTCGGTTATAAAGAATTTAGTCGTCACATCTTATGATCGAAATGTTGAGGTTGGCCTGCCCAGCAAAAGTTTAAGTCCTCCTGGTTTTTCGTCGTTCGTTTAAACCACGATGAATGTCACAATTGGTAGAAACATGGGCGACGTCAAGAATACCAATCGTAATTAGATCCTTGGCTATCAATGTTTGTGTTCATTTGCACTCACCCGTTGATATTGGCGTGGTTACATCGCTTGGAAATTAGGAGCCCGGTTTTCGATGGTAGGGATTAACCAAGTCCACTTGTCAGAACCTTATCTTGTATTGATTTAGGTACTTAGGCTATGCTTCAAGATCGCCAGTTCACGGCTTACTATTCGGTGCCAGCTCACTGACGTAAGGTACGCGATAGTTAACCTGTGATTCGACAGCTGGACATGAACGCAGCCAGTTGTTACTTTGAGGCCTTGGGTCATGTTCACCCTCAGGGCTGTGCGTCTCGTAGTTTATCTAAGGTGTGACCAGGAATGTTGAAGAACATGATGTCTAACCGGTTTAATGATATGGGGGTTTTATTCTCAGCTTGTTGCTTATCTGAGTCGTCTGCGAAGTAAGGACAACAAAAACAGTAACAAAGCTTTCCAGTCGACGCCGCCTTGTCCTCACTTGTAACCCAGTTGCCTCTATGTGGTGTGGTCATTTCGATCTTGGATATTTTGGTGTAAACAAGCAACTGCTGCTTAATCCTTGTCTCTACCCCTTCTATACGGAAACTGGGGTTGTTTTACATAATCCTGGAATATTCGGACATCAGTTTCCGCTAATGGAACATTACTGTCACACAGTAAGTGGTCCTGCATACCATGGCGGTCTCCACACATAGTGAGGTTTTATCGTAATTTACACTTTCATTATTGACCTGGGTTACGTTCACTTGCATGATCTGCGAAATCTGTTTCCTAATATGAAATACAAAGACTGCTTTCTGTCTGTCTGTTATATCCGGGCAGGATGCACCTATATGGATAATTTTTCAGGTGCGACCTGCAGTCTCCCCGGAAATTGTCAGAGCAATGAATTAGTTGCTACGACTGATGTTCCAAGACGCGGAAACTGGGGTTCGACAGCATATTTCGTTATCGGTACACTGTGGTAGAGTGTATCTCTTCGAAACGGAATTTGAAAATATCCTGGAGAATGACAGTAAATAAGAGTGGTTCAAGTAGACAGCGATAAAGGACATTGTCGCGGTACCAACGAACCTCTTCAAATTGGATTTTAACGCGATTTTAACTTGACTCTTATGGTTCATCCGACACTATGGATCAGAAATTCAATTTCACAGTAGCTTAGTTTGATTCATTGAAGTTCATTGTGAGAAATGTGTCCCTGTATGATGGGATGGATGTCACTCTAACGAGTACGTGCATCCTTTAATGAAACACTACTGATTCCTACCGTCGTCTAAAAGTTATGAGTTTATAGCTAGCAAACACATCGCAAGTGTGCTGTCTGGTTTCCTGTGGAGTTAGTGAGGATGCAGCAAAGTCACCGAAGTCTGTGTGGTCAAATACGTATGGCTTTTTCAGATACACCTTTGCAATTGTGTCGACTGTGGTTTAAATGGTTTTCCTCTTTCTTGGTTTACACCCAGATGGTTGAACATGCTGATTTCAAAGTGGGTGTCGAAATAGACGGCGTCACACATCGTGTCTATGTGCTCAAACGACCGCACGTAGATATATTTCTGTCCACAATGGCAAATCTCTACGAATGTGTCTTGTTTACTGCCAGTCTGGCTAAGGTGAGTTTCAGGACGTCATGTCTACATGTTCAGGTCAGCTTGCTTTCCAGGACATCTCTGTGTATTCATCCGTCTTTGATTGTCAATGCGTGTTCATTTCTGTCTTTATTTCTACATCGGTTGATAACTGGCTATGGATCATGCTGTGTTCTGGTAACGTCGTGTATTCTAAACTTGTTTGTATTTACGTTTTGTGTTCCGCCTCATCCCTTGTCTCGCTCAATCTCTGTGTAATCTCCTATGGATATTTATATGAAGGGTGCAACCTTCATGATCAAACACAGCCTTATTATAACCGCTGCTATTGTCATCCTGTGCAGATGATTCAAAACTTCGAATTGATGATCTCGCGGGGAGCTAGTGTTTGCAGACCCGTCTGTCCTTCTCGTGAAGTATCATATTTACCTGCCCCAAATTGAAATGGTAGTGTTTACAGTATTATTGTACGATTCGGTAACATCGCAACTAAATGCGTATTTGCGATTCACGTGCCGTCCAGTGTAAACTTACACGATCCACCAGTCACCGGAACCCTTTTTTTATCAGTTACTTAACACAGAAAAATTAGGTGATCTGAATGGACACTCTGTGCTCTGCGGTGCCTACTTTGAGGAGCTTTTCCCACCTTCAAAGGTGAAAAATAAGAACGTCGTGGTGGATACCCGAATTTATAACGCGTTGGAAGGTATCAGCCGAACAAAACTGTAGGCTCAGTCCTACATCATACTCCTTTAGACCGTAGGACAATTCCTGCAATGTGATGACGGATTGTTGTGTTCTAGTAGTTTGATACGAATTGTCTTGAGTTTGTAATTCGACCGCTATAAAACCAACTGAGCAACACACGTTATAACATCACTGGGGGATCGCAAATGTTTGTAAACACTTTTAGTGTGTCCGTATTATTGTGCTAGTGAACTGCTTCATTCTAGCTCTCTCAGCTTACTAATTTATATGAGACACTGACCATTTTATAACTGTCGATTTGGCTTCCATTTGATAGACCGCCGACATGCAATGGTAACTTTGTGCGTCTCGCTTTCGATTTTTTGGCGGGTAATCATCCATGACAGGCGTATATGTTATTTCCCTTTACTCTTTTCTGTAGTATATCTTATTTTCTGATGACCGATTCACCCCTCACTATTTTCCGTTCTGTTAGTTTATTTTTGAGTTCGTATTGGCTCACTGGCAGTACCGTAAGTCACGAATCATTCGGTCGTTGGTTCGAGCCCTGAAAAATTCAGTCGTTCTTGTTAAGGTTTGAATAATCTCAAAATTCCGGGCATATACACGATCCTGTGTGTCATATGATTCTCCACGTTATGCGAAAACCCCTTTCTTTCTGCTGGCTCCAAACGCAACCAAGTTTCCTCGAATTGCAGTTAATCTGCTGCCTTCTCTTCATTGTTGACTTCATGGGGATCTGCGACAACTTTGTCCATCCGATAGGCTTCAAATCCGTCGTCGATTTTCATACCAGATTATCATAGTTTCTATCGTGAACGTGGCTGTGGCAGTTATCTCTTGATCTATTCTTCTCACATATCTTCAGTGCATTTTCGCTAGTGAACAACTGAGAGTGCAATACGTTTTCACATCTCTGCATTCTGTTCCTTGATGGTTTTTTTTTAAAATCACTAACCTTGGCTCTACGATCGAATTAAGTGGTTGACATAATATCGTCTGGTTTAGCACATTAGTTAACGTGTCACTGTTAAATAAAATCTTCCTTCGAGTTGTCTACCTTTTGCCGAATTTTGTGTAACCTGGGTACTGTCGGCTTGCTACCATTCAAATAAGAACCCCAGAAAATTCACGACTGTGAACGCCGAAGCTGTTGATGCTATCACTCAAGTATCTCCGACAACAGAGCGATTTCTACTTTTAAGACTGTCACCAATTCACCGTTTGCGCTCTGTGCGTGCAGCTCCTTGTTAACTGAGGAACCAATCACTGCATCTGCAAAAACGCCTGCCAAGTTGCGAATGTGACATTTCACATTGCATAAGTATTTTGGATGAAACTGACTGGGAGGCTGTTAAATTTTTCTGTGAATTAAACGAACAACACCACAGTTCTGAACATGTGACATGGATTACCGAATTAGGCAGCGCAACATCCCGGTCGAACGTTGCGTGTCTGTTTTGAGACCATGGAGTTTTTCCCAAAAATTTCGTAACTTGAATTGAGCACCACTTATGTTTGGTCGTGACTCTCGCTTTCATATAAACTTTCCTGAGAGTCATCTTCGAAACGAACCATTCGACTTTCCTTCAGTTAAAGTTTATCACTAGTGTGTATTCTTGTCACAACTAAGATTAGAACCCCGTCCACGCTCTTTTCAGGTATCCACGATGTTCACTCTATGTTAAGCATGATTTCACTGTCTTATCTGAACGCTCACCTACTTTCGCTTTTGTGGAATGCTCAGGTTATCCAATCTGCTCGACAGGAGCCAGTTACTGCCTGTTGATTTCAGTCGTTGAACCCACCATTTGGACTTTTGAGTTCTGTCGAAGTCTCACAGTTCATTAACCCCGCTGAGCAGTGCTACATTAGTAATAAGTAGTCTAGGAACTTAGTAGACTCAAATTGAACATCACTTACGGTTGATCACAGCTTTCGCAACAAATAGAATCGAAAAATACAGAATGTGAGAAGTTAACCGGGTACCTATATTCCTAACACTAAAACTATCTTCTCCAACTTAAGGCATCCTGGGCATCAAAAGGAGAGAGGCGTTTTACCTGGACTTACGAATTTAGTTCATACGGCCGCAATGGGAACAATTTTTTTGCAATCATGTAACGCGGACGCATGCGGCCGAAAAAATCAATCTTATTTAACTTTCTGGTCATCGCTGCTTGAGTTAAATCCTACAGTTCAACCATTATTCCTCCAGTTCGCTGATTTTCAGCATGAAGTGGGGAAAAATTTACTCCACGATTGAAAATCGAAGCAGCTTTTCATTTATTCCCAAGCAATCGTGTGTTTGATAAGATGGTACTCTAGCTAGAGCCCCTGTTTATTGCACTGATGACAACGCACGTTCTAGAATAACAGTAACAATAATAACCTAATGGGAAATACAAATAAAATAGGATTAGATGGAAAGGCGAGATGCGATCGTGTTATCGTCTCCTACCGTTTGCAATCAATGATTTGACTGATCACGAAGTTCCTCATCAAATATGCAACGTGCACCCGTTTTGCGCAGCTCATCAGCTATGGGATATCATATGTCAGTCGCATGGTTTTCCGACCACCTGTTGTGTCCGCGAACGACGCTTGGCCAGCGAGTTCGTTTATTGCGCAAACTTCCGTATAGATCATGTCAAAAACCAAACGACAAACGCGCACACTCATTTGCACGGCACACATGCACTCACATACATTGGGTGACAGTACGTTGTTATTCGCCTTGGTGAAAGTTCTCACACAGCACGTATACACTGTTCCGAAAGTCTCTTCTTGTCCGTCGCGTTCGGGGCTTTCCCCCTTGTTCTTGAATGTCGCGTGTGGGTAATACACTACATGTGAGTAGTATACTACTCACAACGAAACTGCATGTTACACAACACTCCTTCCCCTTCTGAGGTGCCTTGGTTCCTTCGCATCTGTTGACGAATCCTCTCCGATCGACACGTTGTGTCCTCACTGATTATTGATCTTCTGGTTCGTCGAGCCGGCATCCCGTGCCACGTTGCTAACTCACTGGCGTGCACTCGTTTCGTCTCGTCGTCCTTCTTGATCGTGTATACTGGGCCCCGTCTGGATATTACCAAATACGGATCTTTCCATTTAGGCAGGAGTTTTCTTGATCCTGGCCAGCTGGCACCCGTGTTCCGATGATGTCGATACTTCACCCGTTCTCCTAGGTTGAACATTCTAGTTTTGCCGAACCGTTGCCTTGCGGATTACTCCTTTGTGCGTGCCTGCGATGCTTTCAGATTTCGTTTGGCTATTTCTCTTCCGGCAACCAATTCTTTAGTGGGATCAATGCACTCTGGCCATATTCCACTGTCCTGATCCACCGGGGTTCTATCGTACATCAGTTGAAATGGAGATTTCTTCATGCTCGCCTGCACAGACGTCCGGTAGGCCAATAACACCAGTGGTAACGCAGACTCCCAGTCTCCTCCTTTGGCTGATAACCATTTTTTGACCATTCGGTTGTTACGTTCAGTTAGGCCATTCGTTTGTAGGTGATACGGCGTCGTTCGGATGCGCTTGATTCCCAGTTGTTGCATGCGTGTTCGAAACTCCTCGCTTTCGAAGCATGGTCCTTGATCCGTGACAATGACCTTTGGTGCACCGTGTTTTGCTACAATGTGCTTCATCACCATGTCTCCCACCGTAGATGCTTTCTGATCCGGAACGCCAGTCGCTTCGATCCAACGAGTAAAGCGTTCTGTCATGACCAGAACGTACTGGTTACCGCGGGCGCTCAGCAGAAATGGGCCCATAAGATCCATCGACCAGAGTTCACCGATTTCGGAGACTGGTAATGGCTGTAAGGGCTGTTGGGCTCCCCGATTGTCGCCTTTCAGTAACTGACACTGTTTGCATGCAAGCACGTAAGTTGTCACATCCTCTTTCATTTTCCGCCAATATGCTCTTTGTTGCAGCAGATCGTACGTCCTAGTGCATCCGGTGTGTGCCATTTCATGGCAGTCTGCCACCACTTTCCTCCTCAGTTGTCTCGGGATGACTACCACGC
>QNGE01002807.1:26524-47299 GCA_008508345.1 Paragonimus westermani | reverse complement strand
TGGGGTCCTCGTGATCACTCAAACCGTTGGTTAGAGACGCTATCCGAGATGGCGGTGTGTCGCAGTCAATGGCGTACCTGTATCCATACCATTTCTAGTTCTTCCGCTTATTCTTCTTTAATATTTGTTGACCTTCTTAGTAACGTTTCCTTCTAGGATATTCCACGTCACTGTTGAGGTGAGCGGCGGCCCGAGCCACAGTACCTTTGGTCAGGCTCATGGCTGTTATGATGATGTTGGTCACCACACCGTCCAGTTTAGACTAAAATTTCATCGAATTGCGCAAGCCGTCACACCACGTCAAGGTCCAGTGTCACCGTGACGGGTAGGTGATAGCTAGCCGGATTCAGTGGTGTATATGTTGCCGTTGGTTGAATTCGTCACCTATTAAACATGTAGGTTCACTGAAGCGAGTTTCGGAAAGCCGCATTCCCGTCACTTACTACTTAGTTACGGTTATTTGATGACCAAACCAGTTTCCATTTTCAATATATTGCTGTTACTGATTTTGGGTGCCTAGAACTTGTTTACGGTGGGTAGCATGTTTCATTCAAACATGGTGAATATCTCGGTTTCAGTACTTCTTGTTGATCGCCATCTATTTCTCGCCGGGTCGGTTTTTGTAACATATCCGCCTACTCACTTTTGTTAAGGATTTTATTGTTATTAGGACAACTTTGCGGAAGTTTTGCCAATTTTCTTATCAAGATTCCTGTTCTTGGATCCAACTTGCAGACTTAGAACCATGTATAATTTACACTGCAATATATAAATAATTGCTTTCAGCCTACTTGGTGTTCGCTTCTGTGCACACAAAACTGCACTCTTACCTATCATATCTAAAAAACTTTCCATACCTTACCACGGTGCACTGTCTACTTAGATTCAAACGGAATTCTCTGCGAGTTGTGTTGCTTGCTCTTAACAGGAATGACAGTATGGCAACCTCTGTGGTCCTGGCAAACAGTCTGAGTTTGGTTGATCATTTGATTTGTTTGTTTCAGTGGTAGATGATTGTTTATGCTCTCTTGACGTCTGTGTAAACCGTGGTTGTCACTTTTTTGGTTGAACAATATTGTCTATCTGTTGTCTTGCAGGTCTGACTTTTAAGTCAGAGGCTCGGGCTGGGGTCCCTCAAGTCAAACCACCTTCCGCGGCATAAGCGACTGGCAACTATTCGGAGTTATCATTTTTCTAAGTGACAATATCCACCGATCACGACTTCCTCCTACTATCCCCCCCCCAAGACTTCTGCCTTCGATGTAACCTCGGATGATAGTTGTCTTCCAAAGCCAAGACAACTGGTAAACATTGGCACCCTCAATATGCACACTGTCTGATGAGTCGATCAGCGAACTGCTCTGGCAAGTAATCTCTCAAGTCTGGAGCTTGATGTATGCTGTGTATCGGAGACGCGAGTTTACGATTCTAGCACAGTTATTCAACCGAGCTTGCCTCCAGATAACTGTCGATCCAAGTGCTTCTCTGTCAGGGTTTGTGGTGACGCCGAAGCTGAATCTCGTAGTCAATCTTGCGTAGGAACGGCACTGAATTCCAGGGTAAAACAATGCATACTTCCTTGGACCCTACTGAACAGTCGCTTGTGCGCTGTCAGGCTCAATACGTCGGTTAAAGTCTGTTGACGCAAATTGGGAGAGCGTTTTGTTTCCATTATACCAGCATGTGCCGCTACGGACAGCTCGTCGGATGCCACCGACGTCTTCTTTGGCCCGCTGAAGCAAACTAAACACTGATAGTAGAGGGTGATTTCAATGCTAAGTTTGATGATCTTTCTTCAGAGAAGTGACTGAGAGAGGTATATGTTTAGTGTCCGGGCCCAACTCACTGACGTTGGGTCACACAACTCAATCGTGTAGCAGTCAGTTACAGTTGGCGTCAATCTGCTAAAGACTGCCGTACCTTTTAAAGTAAACACCTTGACGCGGAGCATGTTGTTATGCGTGCCCGTTTTCTTTTCTTCATTTGTCCAGAGGATATACGCTCGTAAATGCAAGGTATCTGAACTGGCATTCGAGCGAGGAGAGTGTGAAGAGCGGTTACCAGGAAGCCCTAGTAAACGAATTGTCCAGTTTGAGCGAGGTGAAACATCCTAACGAACACTGGGAATACATCACGACAGCTATGAAAGCGTGCTGTGAAGAGATATGTTCCGATGGAGCTGTTCGGTTGCGACAAAGCCTTCTTTTCTGAGAATAGCGGAAGGCTTTTTTCCTTGATCTGTGATTGCCTTGGTCGTGGAGTTGGTGTAAGTGAAAACATATGTGTAAATGATGTTGCACTTATCACCAGTCAATCACGCCGACTTGACATTTTGAAGAACAGTTCAGCTGGCCTCAGCCAGACCATGTGGATGACGGGACCCCTTCCAGGAGATCCTCCGTTGAAAGCAGAAGTGGCCCTAGAGCTTAAGTTATTGGGACCAGACCTCCTCTCTCCTTCTCTTTTCAGTGATGGTGGGAGAGGTTGATATCAGAACTGATGGTACTCCTCCAGACGATTTGGGAAACCAAAGAGGTACTTCGTGATTAATACCTATCAAAAATAATTTCCATCTTCAAAAAGGGACCTGGAAGTCTGTGTTACAACCACAGAGACATCAGTCTAGTATCTGTTACGTCCAACTTGCTCACTGGCCTCATTTTGCGTCTGCTCACTAAGCCCAGAGAAAGTCAGATACGCGAAGATTAGGTCGGATTCTGATCTGGTTAAGGGTGCGTTGGACACATTTTTACCTTGTGACGGATTTTGGAACACTGGCACTCCTACAGGCAGCCGACGGTCGTGATGCTTTTACACCCAATGGCTGCTGTCGATTCGGTTGCTCCTAACGTTACCTGAAACTGTCTTCTTCGCAAGAGAATATCAGGGTAATAGGCAAATCTGTTCGAATCACTATATGGTCATTCCGCAAGCAGAGTGAGGGTTTATGGGCAACTATCTCGGAGGTTCATCACTTCTAGTGATGTTCGTCGAAGGTCTCTGGCTTCCTCCTTCTTGTTTACTTTTCTCATAGGCAACATTCTGGGAGGTGTACTTGAGAAGCTTGGTGAACTTAGTGTTTAGCTTCTTCCTGGCGCTAGATTGGCCGACATGGAACATGCGGATGATATTTTCTTACTTAGCTCTTCTGTCGAAGACATACAGACCATGATGAACAGGGTGAGTGACCGGGATGGTTTGCATGGAATGCGCTTCGCACCTTCAAAGTACAAGATGCTGTATCAAGACCGGGTCATTTCCAATTGTTTGCGGGTAATCCGCATGATATTATGGACAGTTTCACATACCTGGGTAGCAATATCGTCAGCCTATAAAATTGCTGATGATATCATCGAGCATGGCAAAAGCACGAGTTGCCCTTGCCAAACTACGTCATCTGTGGCGTCGAAAGGACATCCGGTTATCGCTTAAATTAAGGGTATATAGTGCCTATGTGTGTTCTGTTTTGCTCTGGTTCCGAAACGTGGCCTATTCACAGGGAAAATATCAACAGGCTTGCTGTGTTTGACCATCGCTGTCTCCGACGACTAGTCCACTTTAAGTGGATTAATCGCGTAAACGTTACGGTCGTTCGCGGATGCTTATTCCGAAACGTTTGGGATGCACGATCCATTGGTCAGCTAATCACAACACAGCCTACTATGGTTGGGTCGCATACTCCGCTTGTAAGCTGAGCGTTTACCGTACCGTGCGTTATACCTTGAGACCACTAATATTTAGGTAAGATTTCGTGGTGATCAATCAACAAAGTGGTCACCAAATATGAACACTGACTGTTCCACTGAGCAAAGTGGTTAGTTGTCGCCTGCCTGGTTGGGGTCCTCGTGATCGTTCAAATCGCTGGTTAGAAACGCTATCCGGGATGACAGTGTGTCGTAGTCAGTGGATTGCTTGTATATATACCGTTTCTAGTACTTCCGTTTAGTCTTCTCACTAATTTTTAATCTCCTTAGTAACGTTTCCTTTTAGAATATTCCATGTCACTGTTGAGGTGAGAGGCAGCCCGAGTCACAGTACTTCTGACCGGACTCAAGGCTGTTGTTGTGATGGTGATCTTTATTTGCTTCACTGTGCTCATAGGACCATAGCAACAGCCAGGTACTGTATGCATTCCTAACGAAATCTTCCGGCTGTGTTCAGATTTTCCCGTGCTGCCCTTGGTGTCAGGGAGTAGTACGTGGTTATTCACCTTTCGGTTACCCGAACGTGCATAATGGAAGTACTTACTCTCCTCAGGGTACGATGCGCTTGGGCTTAAGGTAACTCAATTGTGAGTAAATTGACTAGAAGTAGTGGGATTATGAGTTCGAGCCTAGGCTGTCACGTGTTCGCATCTAAGTTTAGGCAGCCTGAAGTTTCTCAGGTCGCATGTTACCCAGCTTGCTACATGACGACAAACGTTTGATAGTGACGTCGCGAAATGCCCGATTCGTTCGAACAACTTACGAACCTCAGCGGCTCTGCAGTTTCCTAGATGTCGATACATCGGGATCTAGTTTTTTTTACAATACAACGATCAGTACCAATCTCTGTACAACCAAACCCATCGCATCTACGAACTGCAAAGCCAATAGAAAAAATCCCTCTAAACCAGTTAGAGGGTGCTGTCAAACAAATCGGCGTCTTATGGATAACCAGTCACCTATTGGACCAGTCGCAGGTCGGACTCTGCTTTTCTCTACATTGTTAGCTAGTTTGTAATTTGTTGCAAAAACTTTTCATCTATATTAAACCGACCTTGACAGTGATTGAGCGCGACCGTGTGACGCATTGCCTATGTTCGCTGCCTATTTCCATAGTCTCGCATTCACTTTATTGTCTGTATATCTATCTCTCCCTCTTCAGTATGCAGATCCAGTGGCTGACTTTATTGACAAATGGAATGCATTTCGCTATCGATTGTTCCGAGAGTCTTGTGTATATCATCGTGGCAACTATGTGAAGGATCTTAGTCATCTTGGGCGCCCGATCAATCAGATTGTAATTCTGGACAACTCTCCGGCCTCCTACATGTTCCACACACATCATGCGGTAAGTGGTTCTATGTTTTGCAGTGAGATAGGTTGTGTGCTATAATATTTCTCAGTTTTCATTGGTTTGGTAAATATGAATGTTTTTACTGCGGTTTCTTACTTGTTTCTCATGATAGCGTTTAACTTATATGAATCGTCATATTTTGCCGAATAGCCTAACATCATCATGCTGAGAAACTCCCTTCTAATTTTCTGTTCAAAGTCATCCGTTTTACGACCACAGACATCATAGAAACCGACGCTGGTATAACCATTCAACGGTCACTGACAGTTTGGTGACGTTTATTTATGTGGAATGGACGCAAATGAGCTGCTTCTGTTACATTGTCTTCAGGTCCGTTCATCTTTCTGTACAGACGAGAATGGTGAAATATCCTATAGGCTCTGCACAGGAAATCGTGATCAGTGCCTACTCGATACAAAGGTGTTGTACGTATGCCGATTCTTTTGTCTTCAACCGGGTTGTCGAACCATTGATGATTTAGCTTGGTCTCAAATTCTCTCGGAAATCGCACACTAGTCACCAGTCCAGAAGTAGGTCATTATTATTCTGGCCATCCGGTGTGCCGATTAACTCTCCGGAAGACATTGCAATATTGCGCCGGCCACCAGTTCTGAATGGATGGGGAGTGCTCTTTGTGAACGAATTCGTGGAGCACTGCTATGCTCCGGTGAAGTTTGTCCACTTTTCTGTGTAATTATAACCGGGACTTTCGATGAACAGAACCCACATCAGGCATGAGGTATCTTATACAGAAAAATAGCTCAAAAGATCTGACTACGTCATGTCTGGTGAATTTGCGGCAAGTTGACTCTTCTTATGTGATGGTCCAGGTGCTGCGTGACTGAATTTCTTTATTCTCCCCGACCTGTAAAAGATATGTCTTCAATTTACTCCCGATGCTGCGAGGTATGCAACAACCCTCTGACAATGACGGCTCCACAGTCTTCCCCATGCTTCTAAGACCATTGGTTTTGTTGTGAGCTCGTAAACTTACTAGGTTTGTGGTACACCTTGTATGTAATACTAATACGAGTACTCATATCACCTTCACAGTCGTATTAACAACTGGATAATTGGGTCGCTTGAAGGCGATGCCAGAACGAGGATCTGCTTGTACACACGAGTGTCATTTTTGAGAATTTCATTTCAAGTAATTGGAATGTGTACTGACGTGGATTCATGTCAGTCAGTGGTTAAAGAGTTGGGGCATATTTGGGGCAGGTGTGACTTGTGAGAAATGTTGAACAATGCTTTTGTGCGGGTGTTATTTATTGCTTTCATATTATTATGATTGCTCACTTTCTTGTCACTGTGTAGTTTAGTATTTGTCACGATGCCCTCAGATCATATTCTGAATACCTAATTATTGTCTTATTATGAAGGTATGTGGCTTAGTAACGAACGTTTGCACAGAAGTGAGATTTACATGTAAGACCAGTGTTCTTTTTCCCACTCAGTTGAGTGTTTCTTGCTATATACAAACCCATCTGCCTCTTGTATTGGATCGATTTTCCTTGTTCCAGTCCTAAAGTGCTTGTTAGAATCACACTGCCCTCCGGCCACCGTTTCATCGTCCATTTTCCTATGTATTTGAGGAAATTTCGTCTTCGTTATTCCACAAATGTTTTAGCCGTTTCTGCACCTTCAATCCGTTATCGAGACTTACTCAAGTAGGATGTTTCACGCAGAATGTGCACCGCAGTTTCAGTATAATGACCGCGAGCGATTCTGATACACAAAACGAAGTGGTGGACACGCGTTGGCTTAGTATCAGTACAATCCACCAACGTGACAGCCACAGATTTTAGAAGACTTTCTGTACGTTAAAAGGTGAGGACTTGGTAAGCTAAATTGATGGGGTAGTTCCCAATTCGCCACATGAAAACTAATGGAGATACAGAAATGAACCTTGACACAAATGATGAGGTGATTGAACGATGGAACAGCCTTTGGGGCGGTGAAGGTTATAACAGTACCAAGTTGACTGCCGTTTGATCCGGCACCTAAGCCGTTTCCATTTAATCGTAATGCTTCTATTTAAGCTTTAGTTGGTGATTTGTTTGTAGTTCTGTGATGTACATTTGTGCACCTTTAGAAAGATTGCCAAACCGATCGACCAAAGCCGTCCTCTCGTTGGGGAAACGGATTATCTCGTCCACAAGACAGATTGAAACCTTTTATGAATATAATTTTTCCATTCGAAACACCATTTCAAAGTGGTTTATTTTGTCTACTGATCATTCCACAGTTTTGTGAATTTTTTCCCGCAGTTTTCACTTGAGGCTTACTTTCCCAGCGAACGTTAAATGCGAACATTTAAACTCTGAATTACCTTACATGTGAATGGCGTAACCCAGGTGTTTTGGTTAAAGTTTTTCATCATCTGCATCAACAGGCGATCGTTGGGTTCATCATCACTCATTACTTCCTAGCTCATCACTTGAAAGGTGGAGAAGAATATTGTTATTAATATTCCATTCGATTTGCTTGTTGACTGTTTGTGCTGTCACCAGTCGTGTGGACGTGATCACTCTAAATGAGACTGTATGTGACTTCCACTCACTTCGTGAATATTCGTAGTTGTAGCAACGTTGTCCCAGAATGATGTCGTCTAAACCGTTGCTTATGACAACCGTACTTAGAGTAAGCAATAATTACCTCACAATTTTAGTACCGTTTGCCTAGTAGAAAGTCCGTTTATTCTTAGCTGAACCCCTTTCAAAGTTTGAAACACGTAGCAGAAACTCGTCTACATTGTTCATTTCCACGATGTTTGTAATTTCAGTACTCACTGTTTATGGCTTTGACGACGTATTAGTTAGCACGAAAAGCTGTCTCATGTTTCCTAGGTTCAAAGACGATTCTCTAAGGTCGGAGGCATTTCCCGTTTCTGTGACCTTATTTGAGCCGTTTTTCGAAAATTTATAATTCAAACTCTCGTATGAAGCATATTCCACTGCGAGTTGTGTTGACTTGTTTTTGTTCAAACATTTGAGATACTCATTTTTCTCACGTTGTGATTGATTTTAACTCATTGTATGTAGCACTACACACTAATATAACAGTCACAAGGTCTTACTTTTATGCCTCCCATGGGTATCTTCTGTTTGGTAGCCAGAGCATACCGTGCTCAGTCGTTCCGACTATTACGCTACCGTCGGTATTGAGATGAAAACCCATTCACCATTGGATAGTTTTGAAGTTACGTTGTGACTTCCAGACAGTCCTTATGAAAGCACGTGCAGGTGTAATTTCCACCATATTTACAAGAAGATAGTTTTGCCGAGCCTTAGGAAATTAGGAATGCACTTCCTTGTTGAACTCCAAATTTCTCCTTTTGCGACACCTTGCAAGTCTGGGATCAAGTCATTTCTACTCACTTCTCATTCAGCACCTCGTTTTAATGGTTTAACGCGCCCGTGTCTTGCTGACGCCGAAATTTGCTGCGATTTCCCCAATTGTGTCTCCATCCATCTTCTTACTCAGAATCCTATCTGCAACTCTCAGGTGAGAAAATTGCCTGTCATCGAAATCATTTGGAGAGATCCTCCTAACCGAAATAGTGCACTTACATGCGTGTTAACTCCTCACCGGAGCACACCGACAATCGTTTACTTGGTCTGAGCTCACCGATATTGTACAGTATTGCAGTTGCTATAGTCGTTCGACCAGTTGGCCGACTCAAGCCGAAGGGGAAAGGTCTTCTAGCCTTTTGGTTTTGCTTGATCATGATTGCCAACTCGAACATGTGAGCATACACCATTCGATTCACATATGTTGGCCCATTACGTTGTCGTCATGTTGGTTCGACAAATCAATGTTTCAGCTTCTAAATTGACTGTGAAAGCGTATTAGGAGCATCGTACTTAGTTTCCATGTGGAGCTCTGATCGATTCTTAGGTATCACTGCCGATGCATGAGATCCAGATTTCGACATCATCCGTATAGTGGTAGTTAGTTTTCTGGTCAAAGCGCAATTTTGCTGGAGGTGGTTCAGTGATTAAATTTTTGGGATCGGATGAAATGAGGCAACCCTTAGGTAACTGTCTCATAACATTATTTTCATAAGTCCTCACCTTTTTCGGTTCACGTGTTCGTTTCCGTCAATTCACGTAAATGCATGTATAGCATGTAGGTGAGGAACCTACTGTCAATGGAGCTAGTATACACTTGCGTGTTTGTTCCCGGTTTCATACATTTGTCCGTAGATTTTCACGCTTATTTCGTGCTTTAATAGGGTGGGTGAGTGCTGAACAGCGCTAACTTTAAAACGGTAGCTCATATGTCTCGCTAAGATGTTCCACTCCTTTTCGAAAAATCTTGCAAAAGTTACAATTGAGTAGATGAGCCAGTAAAGAAGTATAAATGAGTACGCAGACTTTACAACTAACTGTAATTTAATTGTAAAAGGATGTCAATATCTGAAGTCGAGCATACACCAATTATTTTGCTTAACCACGACTTAGTTAATGGACTCTACATATGCAGTGGTTGGGAGAAAATGGCGGTGATTCAATGATCGTTTTGACGATAAAAAACAATACATTTTGACGTGTTACATTTGGGACACAACTTCATTGATAACCACTGATGGAAAATACTGCAAAGAACATTCTATTTAGTGTTGTTCGGCACTTCCACGTATCCGTAGTTTACTTGATCTTTGCTTATCACCAATCAGCCATTTAGCCGCCGTTTCTCAATCACTAACGTAGCCACATTCGTTTACCCAGCTCCACACACCTATGAGGCTCAGCGTGCTGACTCGCTGGATGGCTACCTACTCCTCTAGATGGATTGAAGGAATTTGTGGTCGTTCATGTTGATTTTCTCACTTCCGATCGACTACTTGGCTTCTGTTGAATGCTACTCGTTCACACTTACCATTTGCCTCGACCCAGCGCGGTCCTTTCGAACGTATTATCCCGTCGCTCCATGATCAAAATTTGGTGATCTCTTCGAATGTGAAAAGTGGAATGATGAGCCGCGACTTCATTGTGGTAATTTTAATGGAATAGCACACTTGTAAGCACTCAACAGTGAACGATTCGGTGATGTAATGGACATTCCGCTAATACACTAGCTGCTTTTATGATCAACTGGAAAGAGCTAGGTGGTTTTCAGTTTTCGGTTATCATTGTCATTTTTAATTCTGAAGTGGTGAATCGAGGTTTGCCCAAAGACTATTGGAGCGATAGAAATTAACTCTTGTGATATATGTGGTATTCCTTTAGAACAGACCCATTCGAAACAGGTTCGCTTAGCTGTTTGGCATTTTGCGCAACATTCATTTGAATCACGCCACTGCGATATAATCCGTTTACTTTTCAACGCTGTCTTATGAACATTCATTACCGTATGCTCACTCAGCTTCTACTGGACTACTTGATCTAACATTAGAATGAAACGCGTGTATGCAACCGCTCGGCTACCGTCTATCCCACATATTGTATCCAGTCATGTGAAACCTTGAGCGATACATAAGCTCGCGTTGAGATAGTTTAATGATCCAACACTGAATCCATATCGGGAGTCCAACACACGCGCAAGTTGCGAGGTTGGTAAGTTTCCACTTGTCACGTCATGAAAACCGCACGGTTTTCACGAGTGATCCGCGCCGACTGGTTAGTGGTATCTCCCCATGTTTACCCTTATCCGTTATTATGTGATTCTGTCAGTGGTTTCAAATTGCCGTGCGATCATTAAAAGTTGGCGTGCTTTCATTGAACTTTTCTCACCACACTCCCGATCTATTTAACATTCTCTCTTGCAGCTCATCTTCCACTTTCAACATTCCCCATACTTGTCTACCCTTTTTCCCATCTTATAGGTGCAAATATCGTCGTGGTTTGACGACGCAAACGATCGGGTGCTGTTGGACCTAATTCCTTATTTCGAACGCTTGGCTTCACATCCTAATGTCGTTGACTTTCTTCGGAATAATACACCACCGACACCTTTTGCCGCCGTTGGCACCATGGGGCTACCGCCGACTATTTTGTCTACTGCCGGTCCAAGCGCTGATCTCGTTGGGCGTTCAGCCGATGGTTCATCTGTCATTTCTAACATACGACGTCCTGGAATAGCATCTCCTTTGCCCATAGGCGTAACTGAAGGCCGTCTGCCTTTACGTAACGTACCATCTTCCATCTCGGAGGCGCAGATATCCCTGGACTCTTGGAAAACACGGGTTGTCAGCTCATCATCACGTTTGATCAGTTCAAATCCTTTACCTGTGATCACAAAAGTATCCGCCCCTAGTAGCGGCCTCTCTTTAAATCCTTCTGAAATAAACAATGATTCAGACGTATCCTTCCCTACTCCACTGAGTCTTGCTACCTATGTTCCGGTTCCCCAACACACATCCTCACCTGTGACTACTGTTAGTCGCACCTCTGCCAACTCGTCTCAGACGCGAGTTCACGATCCTGCGACGAATTCGCACAATTTGCCAGGTACAGCGGACCACACCGTGAGCACATCATCTGTAAGCATTTCTCCTCCTCCCTCATGTGTGCCTCACGGGATCACAGAACGTTCGAAAACGGCTGGTCACCTCGTGCCCCAGTTACATTCGCGCGTTTCTACGCCGCCAACTTGTGCACGACATGCACTCGCGCATAACACTCCGGCGGTTTCTCCTTGTGACCAACGTTTGCTAGAGTCAGCTGTGGACTATCCCAGCTGCACTTCATCCGGAGAACATGATTACGTTTCATTTCCTAGCACTACACAAAGGCTTGGTACAACCAAAAGTGCCCTAGGTGAGACGCCTCTACTGCATACCATTAGTCCACCCCTATCGCTCTCTCAGAGTTCAAATTCTAGTCATCGTCCAGTCCTCTGATGCATTGTAATCTTTCTTTTGGAATTCGAAAACCACATATGCTGGCTAGTGTTTGCCACTTTCGTTTGGGATAGGAGCGACAATTGTCCGACGTTGTTTTCTCTGCGGTCTTCATAAACAACAGTACTATCGGCTACTCAGTCACTCGGTGTCGCTGTGGTACAGTGTGAACTTATCCTTATAATATGTGAGCGATTTGAAAAGATTATCTACACTATCCGCTATGTCAGTGCAATCGTTAGTGCAATACCCAGGTTGACCATTCAAGAAACTGGAAATGTAATTCTTCCCACATTGATGCTCACTCTTGAGACTTCAGTTTACGTTTCTTCGTCCTGATTGATTTTTTTTATTTTGTGATATTTTCGTTTTTTGCTTTCATTTATATCTTAACTATATATTTACACATATACTAACGTGTATGCCACTTTTAAACTTCGGGCTGTCATCACAAACCCCTTTGAAAATTGTATAGCATTCTTTACAGTTCGTCATAGTGATTATTCTGCAGGGCTGGTTGATCTCGCTAACTTCTGTAACTGTTTACAACCTCAGACTTGACATTTTGCTTGGAATTGAACTGCCATTCCCAAGGCGCTCATAAACACGCAAAACTGCTCCATACGATCTGCGTGCGTGCGCATTCAGTTATTTCGCATTCGTCCTGGCAATGTCGCGTCAAACTTGTGTTTTTTAACACTCGAGCTTCTATTTCAGTTATATACATATACATATTTTGTATTCAGCATGGTGGCTATTCTTCTTCTCGTTCCCCTTCCTTTCAGCTTTCTTGGTTCGATTCCCTCTGAATGATCAGTCATTTGGTGCCTTTAATTTATAAATATAACCAGGCTGATGGCTACTTACGATCAAATACACAGTAGTCGGCAGTCGCGTTCCCATTCATCGTCGGTTGCCTTCCCACTTGCCTCGTTTGTTGTAATTTGATATTCGTGTACGTTAACGCTAGTTTATAGGCCTGTTTTGCACGTTATGTTTGATATTTGTGTGCTCATCGTTCTGTTGCATATAAATCTGAACCACTAGACGGCATTCATGTGGCTTACTTCGTTTTACCGTATTACAGTGTTCAACCGCTAATCTTTTGCAGCACAAATTAAGTAAAGATACTTTTACCCTATGTACACAAGTTGGGTTCTCAACTTTCGAATGACTTTAGCCATATTCATCATCCCATGGATGGCCGATTGTCTCGTTCTTCGTTAGTGTGCCCTGTCTGTTTCGTATATCATCCACTGCGGGGTAAGTAGTTGAAGCGAGATGTCAGATGCTAAAAGAAACGTCTCATTCTAACGGAATATGTAGTTCGGGTTAATGGAATGGCCACATTAGACGGAATAATGCTTACTGGCTCCGGATTATGTACTGACACTGGTAGCTTCTAGCCGCTTTTGACATGAAATCAGAAAATTGTGACTGAGCCGGTGAGCGGTCGTGTGGTTTGTGTAAAAAACAGCGGTTACCTGAGACGTGGTATCGATGGTACAACCCAATGCTTATGATGATGATCATATTTAAATGACGAAAAATCCGGCTACTTATTAACTGGGAATCTTTCCTACTCCACCTGGCGTCAAATTATTTTTACTTGTAACTCGCCACACCTATACCGGATGGGAACAGTCTGTACTAGGCAAACCGTTTGCATTAGTCACACCTTCAGTTTGAGACCAGACTAGTCACACTGAATTGGGTGCTCGATGATACACTGTCATTGCTTCGACTTTTTGCCGCTGATTGTCGTAACCAGTGGTAACTGGTGATGATCATCTCGTTTGGTGATAGGGGACGATAGTTGAATCCAGTTACCCTTGATCCCTTAGAACAAATTCACACAAAGTCTTCTGCCTCCGTTGTGCATATCCATTGATTGATGAAGCAGATGTGTGTTCATTTGAGTGATTACAAGTCGGAGGATGACATCTGTCGTTTCATTAAATCCCAAATGGGATACTGTTTCAAGTGTGCGTTTTGTTTCATAGCTGAGAACGGACGGTGTCTGTTGACTGACTTCACATTGACTACTCTTTTTGAAAGTATTGTTTTGCCTAGTACATTGCTGGTCTTGCAATCACCATGAAGTGGGTGGTTGATAAGAGGTTTTACTTGCATATCTGTGCGAGTGACGGCGTTTCTTCATATTGCTCGTGCTTGTGTCATTCTCCACGCTTCAGTGGCTGGACAGTCTACGATCTTGGAAGTTTGGTTCAGGAATCACTTCTGCACTTTGGCCGACGTTGCTACTATTAGATCGGACCCTGATCTCGAACGCGAGGACCAGTTCTGTTCAAGTGTTTGGGCACTACCGAGCACACATAACCATCAGAAGGTGATTTGGGCTTCCGTCGGCCATTGTTAACATTTCAACCGATAATGGAGCCGTTGGTAACAGGTTCGGATTAACATTCGTCACTTTTCTACTTGGATGATAACTTGATCGGCGCTACACTGTTGAAAATCAGCTGGACATATTCTGCCATTTTTTCTTCCCATAATGTTGTGTGTCCATCCGGTCCTCGGTTGTGTTTCGCTACATATTTTCTGTTTTGACATCCGATTATATTTTTGTCTACTGGGTATCATTCAGTCGTAAAATATACTCCATGTGCATGGCCGATCAGTTGTTCCTCTGCACGCCTGTGGCGGTTTATGTTGTTCTGTTGACTTACTTGATGGGGAATGCGGGATCTATCATGAGCAGACTCACAATTACATAATACATCCCCCTGAACAAGGCGACATCAAGTTCTTGTACTTTGTATATAGTTTCGGAAACGTGCTTTTGGAACGCTTCCAAAACCACTTGCATAGCCCTGAACTACGAATCGTTTCACTCCATTTACACTTTGTTCAGCTGTTTTTAAAAACTGTCATTCGTAATCGCCCGGTAGCAACAGCTTCTGGGTAGAGCTGACTATCTTTGTGCTGCATGCCCACGCCTTCTGACCATTGATAAATAAAGGTCTAGAGTTGTCCGAATATACAGTGAACGATATTGTTGTTGCTTTTACGATGGTAACCATCGTGTTCCTCGGTTATTGGTCCGGGGAGCTTTCCAAGCAAGTGAGGTTCCTGTACTTTTGGTCATACAAGTTGACTAGTACCCCACCTACCTACGGTTTCGTTGTCCATTCCGACTAACTATGAGCTAGAAAAACCAGGTCACTGAAGGGCCTCAGGGTTACTGTTGCGGATGTCACATACCCCCAAAAAACTGTCCACTAACTGGAATAAGCATTTACCATTTTCTTTTGTAAGGCCGAATTCCTTTGATGTACGCTCATTTTTACCTCTGGCGCCGACTCACATGCTGGACGCTAGTTAGCTTGTTTTTTCACCCGATGGTTTGACGAGCTATAAAAACGCAAGAACTGCATTTTGTACTTTGACTTCGGCTTTTCGGCGCTCGGAACTTCGGGCTGAGACAAACGCTCTTTTCGGGAGACCAGTGTTTTTCCTCCGTAGTCGGCTTTGTGGGAATCGGCTCTTCGGGGTAAAACAGTGCGTGCCATATCACTGCGTCGTAGGAATCGTTCCAGTTCAATTGCATCCACTCGGTCGTTCCGCAATATAACACTTACATGTCTTATATGAATTTCCGACAGAAATTAACGAATTGAAACGTCTTTTCTTTGAATACATCTTTCGATTAATGGTGCTGAAGAATTTCACTCCTACAAACAAAACCGCCAATAGATTTCGAAGTGGTTTCACTCTTCTGTCTGAACTTTCCCGTATATAGCGAAGTGAAAGTAGTTACTTTCGATTAATCGAATGGTATATCTGCTAATTCCTACTTGAAAACTTCCACGGTCATCGAGGTTGCCACTGCGTACAAACGCCTAAGGGCCCTGTAGGTTCATACCCTCTGCGTGCCTTGATGTACAGCTAATTAGTACTCCAACGTCTGCCTAGGACAGCTTTCCTTCTGCTCTGGATCATGTGAAAGAGCAGCAACTGCATTCAGATGCGTACCTTCTTGTGTACATTACGGGAAATTTTGACTTTTTGGCTCGTCACTCAGTTTACTCATTTCCTGATCGAAATCTGTCTACTCCTCAACAGTTCTAAAATTGGAGGTCAGGTCCAGACAAAGGAGTGGTGGCAATGAACGACTCCAAGACTGTCGGTCTATTCCTCCCTGCTGAGATTCATTCGCACTTATGTGGAGACCGGCGCCGAACCTAGACTACTCAGGAACATTTTGGAGAGAACAGTAACAAAATCGGGTTGAATGAATCTCTCTCCACACCATTAACTTTTTCCAGTTCTTACGGAAAATGTCTATCCTTCTGCCTACTCTCATTTCGGTGTCTGATGAACAAACTACCAGAACTGCAGTAGCCGGTACACGAAAAGACCTATCAGGACAGTTTTTACCGCATCGTGGTTCGTACCAGATACCACTGGCGATTAGATGAATACTCCCACCTATTTTGCTTTCCGTGCTGGCGTCCTGAAAGGCTAAATGAGTAGTGCAACCATTTACATAAGTCCGAACGTATTCTCATCTGTACTGAGTGGTCGCATCTCCCTCTTCGTTTATGAGGTTCGGCTGCAGACTTTTTATTTCTTGCCTTTGAGCTCACCATCGGATATTTTTTTCTCTTATCTCACGTTGGCACGTTTCTTCTCACTCAATACTCCCATAGTTTACTCGCTATAGGTGATTTCAATATTAAAAAACCCCTGTATTTTCATCCAGATAAGGTCTGGAGAATGTCTGTTACACATGGGAAGCGTTTATTGTCGAGCAGACGTCACATCACGTGCAAAAATACATCACAGCATTTGCATACACTTCGATCTGCTGTCATAACTCTTCATCTGTTAATTGTCTTAAATAGCTACTTTCTTTTTCAGAACGTCCCGTAAAAATCATGCACGTCTGCCGCTGCCACCTCTGGTTTTCAGGCATTGGACGCGTAGGGTCGGCATAAGTCTCACTCCGTGCGTCGTCCTTTTCGTTTCACGCCCTACTAATTAGTATCGCTCAACAGTATACGCCAGTGTTATAGTAGGTCACGTGAAAAAACGTAACAATTTCAAGGAAGCACCTTCTATGGCTGCTAGAGCCTGTAATCAGTAACCCAGTTCCCATAACTACTGAAGCTGTCTTGGACCACGTGGTCACTTGTTTCCTATGTTCGATTTTGTATGTTATGGAGTCCAGTTGCTTGCCAAGAAGCTGCAGCTCCACAATTCTAATCAAGCCTGAAAACCCATTTCGCCACGTTCCAAGTGCAATGAATTTTAGAACTTCCAATCTACCAGCATAGAAACTGTAATTCAGTAGACTTCGTTTGTGCTACGCAAGTTGGTCAGGGGCTCTTCGCGTGATATGCTGTCTTCCTTACTTTCGCGTACGATTATTTTCGAAATAACCACCTTTTGACGCATATCAAATACACGACCGCTGCAGCTTAGAAATCTGCCGTAATTGCCTTTAAGCACAGCTGAAAGTGTTGTAAATGATACACATAACTAAACGCGTTCTGATTGATTTCATGCACAGCCATTACAGGAATGTGACTTCAATTCTGTCACAACTGACCGACTGTAATGTCGTCACACTATTTTATAACTGTGCAGCT
The DNA here is from genome assembly GCA_008508345.1 of Paragonimus westermani. Lineage (NCBI taxonomy): Eukaryota > Metazoa > Platyhelminthes > Trematoda > Plagiorchiida > Troglotrematidae > Paragonimus > Paragonimus westermani. The sequence continues at coordinate 29,779 of QNGE01002807.1, read as the reverse complement.
GTTCACATTGAGATTAGTGCATTGCCTGTTTGCATAAGAATTTCAGGGACCTCTTCTGTACAATTTTCTGTGCATGATATAAGGGGTGCCTGTTAAAGTTCAACCCTTCCATTACAATGAGTGCCTACCAGGTGCATCACAGACTTGTGGAGGAACCACCTCACCTACGTGATGGTCCGTCTCATAAAATACTTTGCTGTCTCTTGTCGTTAACATTGCTCTGTCAGGTTGGAACGAAACCACCAGTCTCCCCATTTTTAATACAGATAGACGTCTTTCTTTCTTCAGCTGTCAAACAATCAACCCAACGCATTTCTACTGTATGTTGTTGGAACTCGTTCTCGACAATCACATCTAGCTGATAATCTTATGTCCACATCTCAGCACGACTTCCTACCCAATCGACCTTGTGTATCCAGCATGCTCTTTTAAACATCCCACCAGAGGTAACAGCTTTTCGACAGACGCCGTTTTCTTCGAATTCACTAGTGCTTTCAGCCGTCTGGCACACTACTAACTTCTTTTGATAGCGAAGGCGTACACTGCTCGATAGCGTATAACTTCATTTCTCAGTTGTGCTTTTTGTATCAGAGCTGGTAGCGACCTTACCTCTCTTGTGCTTATCTCAGTGAGCATGCCTCAAGGATCGACTCTGAGATCATATTTTTTTGTATCTGCGTTATTCATCAAAATAGATGATGGTCATTCTCCTTACCTGAACGATCACAGGTTCAGAGACCTCCATGCTCCCGGCTTCCCGTGGGCTCACTTCAGAGTACTGAAGTCCTCCTGTCAATGAAGACTGGTATGCGCACACCTTTCTTGTTGATGACTGACATCGTCTTCCTAACACATTATATTCTAGAAGATGTACGTTTTACTAAAGTGAGCTGTAGAAAGCGTAAGTTACCTGTTTCCTACCAGTTCTCTATCTTCAGTTGTCGTGAAGCAGCGGTCAAAAGATGATATCCTGTTTTGAACACGATGGGTCTTGTTTCGGATTTCTTGGTCTCTGTCCGTACAGATGTCGAAAACTTTCGAGGCACCCAGTTAATTCTCTATTTGGATGAGCTCTTCATCTTTACAGGTTTGTTTGGACTGAGTGATGTCAAGAGCGCCTTTCACGATGCGCTCTGTGATTATCGGAGAAATCGCTGTGCTTGCTGGCGATCAGAATGAACAACTCGGTGGGGAGCGGCTGGGCGGTATGTTTTGTGTCCGTACGCGAAGTAGTGGCAACCGCGATCGGCTGTGAAAACTATGTGCAGCTGACGAACTCTGTGTATCGAACAGCACACTTCGACACAAACCGTAACAACGAGTCACGTGGAAACCAATCTATACAACTCAACCGTGGGCACAAATTGCTCGTATCACCGTCAGCCGTCGATAGCTCAAATCCAGTAAAGATTGTCGTTCATTTTTGAGTAGCCACCTTGACTCAGATTATGTATTGTTCATGCCCGCTTTGTTTCATTGCTTGTTCAGTGATCAGCTGTTCACAAACGTGAAGTATTTAGTTGGGAACTCAACGACGAGGGTACACAAAATTCATACTAAACATCACTGACAATTGAGCAGCGGAATGACCCAGGCGAGCACTAGGAAAAATTTTCAGTAGCTGCACGAACCTCTTGTGAAGGTCTGTTCCAAAGGAGTAATGCAAATACTACAGGAGTGAGTTTCAGTTGATTCTGCAGGACTTGTGAACAAACGTCACCTGATCCATCCTGGAAAGTCTGTGTGAGAGCCGTGAGGCTTATTCTCCGAGAGAGTCAAGGCAATGGAGGAGGCATTGTTCGGGGAACAACTAGGTTCTGTTTTTCGGACTTGTGGTTGTACTGCCCCTCGGTAAGGTGTTAGTGAGATCAATTGTGTAGGGGATTCACAAATTTAGATTATTACAACTTGACAGAACTACTCAACTGGTTTCAGCCACCTCATTCGGTTGCTCATTATTGTTAATTATGGCATTCCTTCCTTCCTCAGAAACCGAAGTGGCTTTGGAACTGAACATATCGAAGCTCCAACTCTAAACCTTTCTTCTCCAACATTCCTGATGAGATCAGAAATCGCAAGGCAAAAGGTCGGATGATATTTACCAACTTGCGTCATCTGTGACGTCGGCGTAGTCTCAGTCTTTTTGTGGAAGATCGAGTGTACAATGTCAACGTTAGAGCAGTCCTATTGTATGGCTCTTAAACTTGGTTTAATCGCGCGGCGTATGTTTACAGAATGTCTGTTTTCGACCATCTATGTCTCCGAAGTACGAGTGGCTTGTGGCGGGAACACCGTGTCAACATTGACGAAGTTCGGCAATATGTGCCCGGGGTGGATTAACTCTTGTTTCACGGGCCTCGTTGGTTTGGCCACATCTTACGAATGTCAACTCACAGCCTACCACATCGTGCCTTGTTCGCCTGTAGTGGGTTGGGCTGGAAACGGCAGTCTGGTGATCAATGCGTGACTTGAATTCGAAATATGAAGGCGCTTATTGTGAGGCTTGTCTCAGTAGGGCGTTGCTGGCTTCCTGGCTGGGATCCGAAGGTCAGCAAACACCTTTGGTTGAGCACATTGTGTGATATGATGAAGAACAGAAATCCATAACGCTTATGTTGCGTGTCTCTATGTACATCGTCGTGACATTTTCTTCTCTATCCCTCCAGATCTGTTTCCTGCATCCCCTTACACAGTATTTTTTCTCATATCATGGCACATTTGCCTTGTGGTTTCTGGGTGTTTAATATATGTATGTACAATTGAAGGAAGAGTACAGTGAGCGATTTATTGTGACCTCAAATCCACACTAGGATCCGTTGTCAAACAAATGAATGTGTCGGAATGAGATTGTTCTGCCACTCACGGTGTCCGCCTGTCGTTCTGTCTTCGTTTGTTTTTCGTTTCAGTGTCAACGAGAATGACCTAGTTGCTGTTCATGTTTATGTGTCAATTGAACGAATTCTGCCAATAGAGAGCTTCCAGTATAAACCATTCCCCTTTCATTTTCGCCTGCGCGGCCACTTTTGCCTGGTCTATGTTGACTTCGTGAACTGTGCCCGTGCAGTAGTGCCACACCTGACTTATACTGCTACCTTGACGAGGTGGTCGGGCTTGTGTAATGTTTTGATCCGGCGGGCTATGCTGACTAGGAATCCGGTCCTTCCAGATGCAACCTTGTCAGACAGGCCAAAGGGGAGCAGTCAGACGAAAAGCAGTTACACTCATAGGATTGTATGTCGCACTGCTGACCGCGTA
>QNGE01002807.1:13501-23791 GCA_008508345.1 Paragonimus westermani | reverse complement strand
GGCTGATCGCGTGAGCAATGTGGCTGTTCGCCGGCGCGTATTGCGGAACGCTCGGGATGCGCGATCAATTGGTCAACTAATTACGTTGCACAGCTTGCGGTGGTTGGGTCACGTGCTCCGTATGTCAGCTGAGCGTTTACCCTACCGGGTATTATATACTGAGGCCACCAACAGTTGGGTAAAACCGCATGGTGGTCAAGCGACAACGTGGTCATGAAATATGAAGACTTTGACTGCTCCACTGAGCAAAGTGGACAGGCATCGCTTGCCTGACTGGGGTCCTCGTGATCACTCAAACGGCTGGTTAGATACGCTATCCGAGATGGCGGTGTGTCGCAGTCAATGGCTTACCTGTATCCATACCATTTCTAGTTCTTCCGCTTATTCTTCTTTAATATTTGTTGACCTTCTTAGTAACGTTTCCTTCTAGGACATTCCACGTCACTGTTGAGGTGAGTGGCGGCCCGAGCCACAGTACCTTTGGTCAGGCTCATGGCTGTTATGATTATGATGTTGATGATGATGAATGGTGTCACAGTTCTTATCTAGGGTCGGCTGGTCGCATCGGTAATTTGTGTTCGTGCACGCGCGTGCACAGCTGTTTGCCTGTCTATTGCACGTACTGTTAATCACACCCGCGACAAGGAATCGCGTAGACCACTCCGGACTGTTCGTGTGGTTCTACACTATGCTTAGAGTTCACCAGAACTGAACGGAGTGTTAAGTTTGGCTTGTATGACATTTGAATGCATTCTCTGTACTGCTTCAGATGTGCCGTGAATATATGGCAGATGCCTTTACGAGGTTACTGGGGTACCCACTGGAAGTGAACAGTCTGAACAGGTGTTTTTTCTTGTCTTCTGATTGCTGTTGAGCTACAGTGGGTGTCTGCACGTCGATATAGTGTTCGCACGCGGCTTTGACGTTGACGGGCTGGATGAGAATGACATGAGTTATCGGTTTACGATAGACAATAGTTTCGGGTTACATTGAGAAACGCCAGGCGTGAATTCTCCCGTTCTTCGCGTGTAAATCTTATTCCATCTATTGTGTCATTCAGACAGCTGTTGAACTGGTCAAGCTGAGTCAGACGTAAAACTACGAATGTGCCATCCACTTAACGAAACCACATTTTTAGGTTTGAATGTCTGAAAAGCTTCAGATTCGAAGTGCTTCATTACCGCATCTGCAACTAGTCTCGACATAGGTGAGCCCATTGATGTGCCCCTCTTCTGCAGGTAGACTCAGCCATCCAGTTGTAGGTAATTCTCCATGCAGAACTCCACTAGCTGAATCAGTTCTTTCGGAGAAAGGTTCGTCTTGTTGCAGAGGCTGTTGTCCTCACGTATCAGGTGCTTCAGACTTTCAGTCGCAGGTTTCTTCGTTATATGAGTGAAAAGCAACGTAACATTGAAGGAATCCAGCGCATTGTCTTCTAATTCCAGGTCCTTAATCTGTGTCAAAAAATCTGCTGGGTTGTTCGCGTCAGGATTGTCGTGGGGTAAACGCGGCCATGGAATACGAAAGGGGAACTTCGCCAATTGGTAGCTTGGGGCCCGTCCCGGATACAACGATCGGTCTTAGTGGTATTTGATTCTTGTGGGCCTTTGGTAGCCCATATAGTCGTAGGACTAGCCTCTCAACAGGTCTGATATGTTTAGCTTGTTCCCCTGTGAGTTATTTCATATACTTGAGAGTTGTCACAGTTTTGGTGACTCGAGCCCTCAGACTTTTCGTAGATTCTCCTGTGACATGTTCGTACGTCGTGGACTCTCCTAAAAGATCGTTCAGTTTGTCTTGATATTCCCCTCGGTTCAGTATGGTTGTGGCATTGTCTGTGGGTAGAACAACAGTGTCGAAGATGGTGGTGAGCAGTTGTCTAAACTGATCACACTCTTCCACTGCATACGGATGACTGAGGAGGGGTCTCATGATTGATGCTTAACTACACTTACCCTCATTTTCAGAAAAGTTGATCGAACATCACGTAACAACCACAGGGCTACTTGGTCTGTGTCAGTCGTATCCATAATGCTCACGGGTCCGATGCCATAGCGGCTTCTTAAACATGAAGAGAGCCAGGTGTGAGAACAGCCAGGTCTCTTATCTGGTCGTTTGTGTGTCGATCATATTTTCACGTTGCAACAGACGCCGGAACATCGGCACTGTTCCTCCTAACCGGCGGTGTTGCTAGTTTTGGACCTAAGTGCTGCTTTGGCTTGGTTGCCCGGATCTGTCTCTGTCGCAGGCGAGTCCCAGTGAAGTACGTCACTTTGTTGAAGTTGTGCCCACTCTGAGTACGGAGTGCACATTCATGGGCCGCTATCTTGAGTGTTCTCCACGTCAAGTAGTTGTCGACAAGGGTGTTTGAACTCCCTGTTTGTTTCCAACCTTTGGATGTACGATGTTTTGGAAGGAGCACTCAGGAATTGCACGAATCTCGGAGATGGGCTTCTAGTAGGTGGTAGTAAGGTGACTCAAACTGGAGGTATATTATGTGGTCAACATGGTTTAATTTAATTCTTGTGCAGCGAACGTGCGTACCATGCTGAACCACTTAAGTGGTATGTGATGTATGGTATGTGTGATGTGTATTTCGAACCTTCAACGTGTGAAAGTGTTGTTACAAGTTTTGGTTGACACTGCCCCTGACTTTGTTATTGGGGGCAGGCCGTTGGACGTTATTGCTCGTTTTGTGTGTAGTATTTTTTCGTCGACCTTTAGTGTTTCTTACGCCTTGTCTACAGACGTGTAGTGCACTTGTTAGCGTATTTCGCTTGTGACGTCGCTAGCGCCCATTTGTCGATGAAAAGTGAAGTTTACAGCGTTCGCGTCAAATTTTTCCCTATGGTTCAGAGGCCTGACCCGTCTGTGCAAGTGATGCTCATAGACTGCCGGTATTCGGTCGTTATTGTCTTCGACAGTCAGCCGATACCAAGTGGATGAACTTCGCGTGCAGCGCGGCAGTCCGCTGGCACGGGTTTATAGAATGTGAGTTCATGACCGATAACCAAGATAGCGAAAATGTGTCTTCTTCGCCGGTTGGATTGTGTACTCCATATGTCAACGGAGCGTCTGCCGCGCGGGGCACTATTCAGTATGGCTGGTTGTAGTTAGAAGAAGCCACAAAGCGACCAAACAGTCCGGTGGGCACGGGTTATGAAAACCTTTGTCATCCCACTGAGGAAGGTTGGCAGGTGCCTCCCACTTTGTTGAGGAATTCGCGATCATTCACATCGATGTTTGGAAACACTCTCAGGCATGATATTTATCGCAGTCGGTGACGAGGCTGTTTCCTCAAAATTGGTGACTCTTCTGCTTCATGGAACTTAATTGTCTTTTTATTTTCCCTCTCTTTTTTCTCGGTACATTTATACTCACTTATTACCCTACTATTGTCAGGACCAGCGGCAATCTAAGCTGTTGTACCCAACGGTACGGCTCAACGCGGAAAGTGATGGTGACGATATTTTTAGTTGATTTTTGACGCTCACTATTTCTGTCTAGCCGATACCTTGGCGAAATTCAACGCCGGAGGTACCCCACCACACATGACTGCTCACTTCAATGCTATCGAACTCCTTGTTTGCGAATTTCGCGGACAACTTCTGCGTACGCTACTACAGTTGGTTCATCTTGCTACCACCGGCCGTAGCAGCCGGTTGCACGTTACATTATCATAGGGGTGGGTCGTCAGTACGATTTCATCTGCATCGTTTTGCATCTGACAAGCTGGAATTTAACCAAACCAACTTTTTTCACGTGATTCAGCTCGCTCGTCCAACAATGCGTACACTTCACTTTTGGGCATGGTTCCACAATAGATGAATGACTATTGACGCCTATAACACCGACAAGTATACAACTGCGATCGTTCAGCATACCCGGTAAGCTGGTGTTCTTTAAGGTCGACCATATGTGATCTTATAACCAGCTCCGAGTACTCTCCGAGGAGATTTCGAAAACAGCAGTCGTACCGTCAGTCGAATGTTCCGAAATGTCACCTGTGTCTTGTTTTAGCACCACCGCACAAATGTTTTTATTATTTCGTGCACCAGATTTGTTCTAAATTGTGTACTGTTTCCTTGTACTAGGATGATAGATTCAGTGATTAGTTGGTCGTAAGACAAAGATTGCGCACTTCCACGTTCATTTTTAGTCGCATCATACATTTACAGTCCTTTCAGCTAGAAACTTGTTTAATGCATCCTGTGTAATATATTTAGGACTTAGCGTATCGAGCATCACGTTCGAACACTGACAATGCGCAGACGATAATGATCCATATGGAGTGCTTATCACTTGTGCGAATTCGTCGGTTTGGTGATCTTTTATTGCCGTTTCATCCTTCCTATCTGATGTAGCCACTGATCGACCTGCTCAGTGACAAGGTATCCTCATTTTCGTTTACAGTTGTCACAAATTAAGCTAAAAGCAGCTATCACAAGTTTTGCATCCCTTTCGCTTATCAACCTTTCACTCATTCAGCACCAATTGTGGATACTTTGTGCGTGGCTGTGAGAACAACGTTTAACAGCAACTTGATGGGGACTGATACCCCTCCAAGCGTTCCAAACCAACCAGATCACTATGTGATGCTTCGGAACAGGAGCTGTTAGTGATCTGACTCGGCATACATGGTTTTCTGCATCTCGTGAAAGGCCGAAGTTCAACCTCCTTCACAGGCCGCACACTGACAACACACTTTACACTTGGTATTTGATTATTATTCCTTCCGGGGGACCCGACATCTGGAATTTACTTTTCAATTCATTGCCGAAAGCCGTCACTTTTCCATTATCTCGATGCACGAGACAGTATCAATGGCAAAACCAGTAGAACGGACAGCCTAGAATATTTCACAGTGATTGCAGGCGTACAAGTCTAGATTGCTTCAGATGGAACTACTCCACTAGCCACGTACTTCCACATTTGAATGTGTCCTAATGCAATCATCTGGCCGGTTGGTTATTTGTAACGCCTCAGCGCATCTCGCACCCTGTTATAACTTTAGCGTTTCGCCACCAAGATTTGGAGGCGTTACACGTCTCACCCACTTATGCACTCCATGGTTAAAATGATGGCCAAAATCTTCACCTACGCAACTTCAATCCTAATAGCGGCATTCGGTAGAATGTAGGAGAAATCAAACATCACATGTTCTTTATCAAACAGTTGTACTGTTTCCAACGAATGTTTTAGCCATCAGCAAGAGCGGTGCATTTGGGTGTTTGGGTAGTCCAACGTAAGTTACCGCTATTGTACTTGACCTACAACACTGAGGTTTGATTGGACGAGAACAAAATAAATCGTGTTTGTGGCGGGTGACTTGAAACTTCAATCAAATACTAAGATATTTTTGTATTTGAAAGAATTATACCGATAATATTCAGTCTTAGGGTTTTAAAAAGGTTGAAGCAATTTCAGCTTATTCTCTTCAGTTTGGCAAGTCTCGATTAAACTTCCCATATCAATTGAAATTTCACAGTTTGTTAGTGAAGTGGGTAGCGAGCATCAACTTTTGATCTTAACTCACATTTCTTTACTTACAGTATGACAGTTATTGTGTAATTGGCTCGCTCACGATTTCGTAACCACATTGTACCATCATCCACGCATCAACAGGTAGCTTAAAGAAACCGGCGGTGTCTGCGTCAAAAGACCTGTTAAACCACTGTCTGATTAAGGTATTCGGCCGATAGTGTGTTTTGTACAGCCAGTTTTCAACAAAAGGTGTTGTATACAACCCTTTTTGTGTGGAAAAGGGTGATTAGATGCCCGAAATAAAAAAGCACGCTGTCGTTGTGTGCTTGTGTGGACACCGTTAGCAAATGGAATCTGCTAATTTCAAAGTTGACAACAAAGAAGCTCATCAGGACAGCAAGAAGACATACATTGCAAGATGTAAGCATTTCGTTTATTCCTATCAGTCGGTTCCATAAAACATTCGGTTATATAGGTTAAGTGCGTAGCGTCAAAACAATGAAACGAACGAACTTCACTTAGTTGCAATCAGGTTTCACTGCCATGGCAACGAAATTGATTGCGTCAGTACCTTTTGCCAACAAAGGGCCGGTGGGTGACGCTTGGTCAACATTGCCTCGGAGAACGCCAACAATCTAGCGTCGCGATTGCGCAATACGGCCGTGAACGAAGTGGCGGGGTCAACCACATGACCTGCTGCGATTAGATGTTTCGCGATCGAAGACGCCGGATTTGTGTTCGGATGTTGGTATGCTGACCCGTCTTGAAACATTGTTTGCACTAGCCACTTGGGAATGTGCTCCGCCTTCCTCTGTCGTTTTTCTCAGTCGTGTTGTGTTTGTTCGGCATTGCAACCTGCTCGTAACGTGTTGAACACGACGGTCGAATTGTTTGGCTTCATTCGAACTGAAGTTGGCATGGATATCCTACAAAAGTTGGACCTCCTGCATTATATTGAAATGACCGTGACCGAGTATGCACATTTGAATATAATTTTTGGGGTCTTGCTTGACTCCTACCAAGAATGTCTTCCTGTTTACTGGTAGATTAAGTGAACTTCCATCGTGACAACGCTCCTCTGTATCTGATTATAAGGGTTCGTTGTTTTTCTCAGTACGAGTCTTTTCAACTACTCTCCATGCCGCCACAGAGTGCATATTTGTATCCTGTTGAGCATAGCGTCCCATCTGATGAAGAAGTTTTTGGAACTGTTTGTCCAACACGTGGAAGAGTTGTAGAACGTACTTGTGTAGAACTGTTACGGGATTTACAGTCAGCTTGTGAGCAACCTGTACACGATTATCAGGACGAGCAAATCTGGGATCATATTTTGGATGCGGTGCTGTCAGACGTTGCCATTTACCCGTGATCGATTGCCCGTGTTGATTAGACGTTAACCAACTAATCGTACTAAGTGAAACATTCCTATAAGTTGGTCGACCTCCCAATTCGTCTTTAGGATCATTTGTAACCTAGAAATAGGACCTCCTGTACAGTAATTCCGTGGGAAGTGAATAAACTCGTCTATCGCGCATTTTCTTTCTGCGCGTTCGGTTGAGAATTTCGGGGACTATGAAACCGACTGATCTGATAGCGCGAATTTCGTTGTGAACCGTTGATTTATCGCTACCTTTTTGCTGATGCAGCAAGGAGTGTGACAAAAGTAGTGTTTTCCCAGCAGTAGGTAGTATGTTTCGCTATTGAATGATCCTCTTCGTAATTCGAGTTAAAAATATGCTAACGTTTTGAGCATCCTGAAGCGAAATTTTCATTTTCTTCAAAATTGTCTAGCGGGATATGAACAAGTCCTACTGAAGAAATATATTCGTTTGAAGGCTTTGACTAATCACTTTTTCGTCGTTCTGCCCAATTTCATTGTCCCACAATCATGAGACTTTACTTTGGACTGCTCGTTTGCCTGTTCGAATTAAGCTTTCGTTGGCTGTACGAATTGACCTAATCGCCGCTTACCACCTGTCAACTAACTGATTGGTTGTAATTTTTCATCGATAGCCTAAATGCTGTCTATCCGCCAACAACGCCACTCCTGGCCGGATATTCTGCCGCTAATCCTGTTACCTGAAAGCAGATCCAGACACCCACCCTGTTTGTCTGTTAATGCTCGCTATGTTTACCTCAGAGACTGGTAACTCTGGTCGTTAATAATGGAAAGCACCCAACCTAACACAACTTTGGGCTCCGAGCAACCTTGTCGAAGATACCAACGAAACCAACATCTCCTGATACTCATCTTTGTACATATTACCACGTTTTTATCCTCGCCTTTACTCCTCGACGACCGCCGCGGCCACTATATACAAGCATATTCTACTTCATTGAGCAACATCGTAAGTCCATAAGTATGAGGTTATATTCATCGGTAGATTTGGACTTGTGTTATTCGAGAAAAATGTCATGTTCGGTGCCAGAACCAGTCCACGAATAGCACTGGCCTCACTGAAAGTCCATCCTGTTTGACATTAGAACGGATTTTGCTGCGGTCACATCACCGCCTTAATCAGCGATACATGACCTTTAGGAAGAACGAGGTCGGAAATTGTCAGTGTACTTCATGGACTACGTTTAGGTTTACAGCACGTGGGTTTTTTCTCGTTTTTCCAGGCTTAGGTGACACAGCTAGTTCTGTCAATGCACAATATATGGAAAAGCAAGGAAACTCATTTTCAACCGATATCGAAGTGGATACTCATCAATGTCATCATCGGGGCCACAATCGTGCGATGCTCCCCGCTGACACTATTCGAACTCCACTACGTCGAATCGGATAGCCTAGCTGACTTCGTTCCTCACACTGCCGTCTACGTCATAAACAAACCAAACTATCGACTTCCGATTGCTTTCCATTACTTTCCTCCGTTTCGCGTTGATTTTGAGCACGATCCATGTGATGTTAGTAAATTGGTTCATTCGTGCTTTTTTCAATCTTCCGGTTAACCTTCCAGTGGAAATTTTTGTGACGACCTTATTCATTATCATCAATTCTACCGATGACAGGTTACCTGAGAAACTATGCTTACGATGGTAACTCTATTCTCAATAATAATCTCTTGTACTGCAAAATTTTCTTGTCTAGATTCAGTTGACTACATTGGATTTCGACGTGACCACGTGATTTTCATTTGTTTAATGGTTTCACTTCAAGCACTCCTGTTGAATTACGTTAATACGTGAATCCACTCCGGATTACTCATTTTATTCCCCCCTTCCTACTGTAAAGTAGAACATTTTTGACAATTGTAATTGAACGAAACACAGCACGTGACATCCCGGTTCTATTTAGTCTATACGCATTATACGTTGTTATCGTCAAGTTCGCCCAGTTCACTTTGAATTATTAGAAAAAGCAACGTTCAATGCACTGGTTAGAAGGAGCACTCAAGATATTAGTGCGTTTATTCTTGGACGTCACACACAAATATCTAAACGTCAGCTTCAACTGCAGATCTAATTCAACTCTCCAACACATCCGAGTGAATTGTGGACAGTTTGAATATGTTAATGCTGATACTATTGTTGTGAGCCGAGAAGGCAGATGACACAGAGGTTACTTTATTGGAGAAACCAACACACTACTTGAGTGTCTGAACACGACTAGAAACGAAAACACTCATTTGCACACTCATCTGCACGACTAGAAACGGAAACACTCGTTTGCACACTCATTTGCACGACTAGAAACGGAAACACTCATTTGCACACTCATTTGCACTCTTCTGAGGATACTCCAGTCGCTTTAGACACCATGTATCAGTTCCGTCATGTAGCGAAAGCCATTATATGTCATTCTGCACTCCAACGATCCATCCCGTATCTCTGCCGTATTTATCACGCGATCATCTCGATCCATGCTGCTACTGAACAGTGGTGTGAGTAGTATGGTGTGACCGTAGCTCCTCACTACACCCCTCCCCCCGCAAAGATTGTTCCAGTCGTAACAAAAGGCGTTCAGGTTCTCTTCGTTCCCTCGACGATCTGCGTGCTGGTCTCCGTGCTGGTGACACACATGGTGTGCATCCGCTTCTGATCGGAGTGTCGTACCATTTACACAGCTGGCTTCCGTGCACTCGATGTTGACTTTTCTCATTCTTTATCGAATACACTGGGCCACGACGTTCAATTACTACGTACGGTACCCTCCACTTTGCCAGGAACTTCCTAAATCCGGGTCCGGTTGCCCCGCGCTCCGCCGGTCTCGGTATGTAACCTTAGAAACAAGTTCAAACACAGTCCTTCGACCCGATAACCTCGCAGTTGATCGCTCATTAAAAGCTTCTTGTTTTTCTCAAGTTTCGGTTGGCTGATCTCCGAGCTTCCGCTAATTCACGCGCGCTCATCCGTCGGTCTCCCCATAAACCAATCTCCTGATCGACTGGCAAGCGTGGCACGCACCCATACATTAGCTCGAATGGCGACTTTTTCGTTGTCCTTTGCGGCGAACAGCGGTGGGCCAACAGAATCAACGGTAACGTTTATTCCCAGCTTCCTCCTTTCGCAGCCAACCATTCCTTGATTGTGCGATTGTTCCTCTCCGTCAATCCGTTTGATTGAGGATGGTATGGTTGTGCGTATTTTCTTGATTCCCAAATGCTCCAAACAGTTCCGAAACTCCTCACTTTCGAAGCACGGGCCTTGATCAGTCAATATGCTTCGCGGTATTCCGTGATCCGCTATGATGTGCTCCATCACAGCCCTGCACACCGTGCTTGCGCGCTGATCGGGTATGGCGGCTGCTTCGATCCACCTTGTGAAGTGTTCGGTCATGATTATGATGTATTGATTTCCGGA
>QNGE01002807.1:0-10420 GCA_008508345.1 Paragonimus westermani | reverse complement strand
ATCCATGCTGCTACTGAACAGTGGTGTGAGTAGTATGGTGTGACCGTATCTCCTCTTTACACTATAGTTACCCTGGTGATAGGGATTAATGAAGTAGGCCTGCGAACTTAAAACCGAATTTCATTAGCAAACACTCAGTTTCTGTAAAGTTTCACGAGGATGCTTGCACGTTCCCAGTAATCTCCGATTCCACTGATTTCCCTATAGAGAAATTTGTTTGGAAATTGTGCATTCTGTAGCCACTTACAATCTGCTTACACCGTTAATCGGTCTGAAATAAATGTCGAAAAATTGGTAACATATAAGTTCCAAGACATGCTTGCTTCATTGATGCTAATGGTAAACGAGTAGGCCAAATAGATTGTATAGCTATTTTTTTGCTCGCATTTTAGGTACTTTACTTGACATCTTCTTACTAATAACGGTAACCGACATAAGTTCATAGTAGACATTGCTAAAGCGGTTTGGAGTCACCCATTTCCCGGGGTGATTTGGCTACATTCTGGTCAGGAATTTCTCTCCAAAGGAGTTTTGTCCTATTTCCAGATATAACTGGTGATGGTCTGTCTGTTGTGCGTGTGTTTGACTCCCGTACTTCACGAATTTTCCCAAACGACCGATTTCAATTTCCTTATCACTGATCCTGGTCCTGACATTTATGGATTGTATATTGTATCGGCATTCCGTATCATTTATGATGTTGGGCACTTCTGATTCCAAACTGAATGATTCTATTTGGCTATGTTTTGAAAAACAGGCAGTATGAAAATTCAAGCTTATCAGGTTAGAATGATTAATATGTCCATATTCACGAAAAAAACGAATAGTTATCCGCAGTCCACGTGATTCCATTTCAATAGTTCCAAACGATTTTATTACTAAACGCACGTCTGGACTCGTCGAATCGTGACCGTGTTATCAAACCCTTGGTGGCAGACCTGTTATCAAATTTTTATGATTTCTTTTCAAAATTCATAGGAACAAATTCATGCGAATGCAGTGTTGAGCGTTGGTAGCCAACAATTAAGCAATGTTTACTCGGGTTTTGAGACGAGCAACAAGGTCGTCACTGAATGGTTCAAACTTCGGACGGGCTCGACAGGCACTTTCACTCCAGCTGATCATTTGACGAATGAAAGTGTATGGTTTGGGTATGGAACGTGCGTCCGCATAGTTTCCTGAGTGCGTACTTTTTTCTCAAAACTGCAGGCGATTGTGGGGATGGGCCGTACATTGCGTTTTCTTGTGGACGTTTTCGCTGTTTTCCAATCGGCTTCTGTCTGCAGCATGGCCACAGAGATTCTCATGGAAAGAGGGTGAACTCAGGTACGCACAGACAACGTCGAAAGCGCTAGTGAAAACTCACCTGTGCGACTGGAATGCGACGGGCATCATTGAGCCAGATTGTAATCCGGACGACAAGTTTGGTAAATACTCCGTGGTGAGAAAGCGGTGCCACTTTTGTGTTCCCCTCGGATGGTGATTTATGCGGTGTGGTGAGTGTTTCGCCAAAAGAAACACAGTGACGTCGGCTGGCGAGCCCTTCTCTGACGTCCTAAAGCATTGTTTTTTTTTAAAACCACACCTCCATACATTGTTGATATCTTTCTCTGGGGTACGACGGTCAGTTACTGTGCCGGGAACATGAGCGGTGCACTGCAGCCACTGGTACTATCTTCGGCCCACTGAGCCACCATCAGATCTGTAGCAGGAATTTTCAGACGAGAATACTGCGCCATTTGAACGAGATCATTTCCAATGTGCTCTATCGTAAACCAGCCACTGCTTGTCTACCTCACTTCAGCCCAAAATTTGTTTTGGGTGAGGATAGCTGAAGTGTTGTCGGTAAAAATGGAACCGACTTAAGGTAGCACACTCATATCAAGCGACTTAGTTCACAAGTTTTCTGAAGGCCATCCGTATTTGCTCTATATATTCACGAGTATTTAATTGTCTTATAGTGCATCTGAAACAGTAAAGAATGACCATACAAATCACACCAAAGTCCGAGTCATCTAAACTGTGGCCCTATTATATGAGCTCACACTGCCCAACAAACACTCACAGATTCGAGCCTGTCCGCCAACCACTACGGCAAGATAAATTAATTCTATCAACCACGCGTATTGTTGGCACAGATTTGTAGATTGCAGTTTGACCATACAAGCTAACAACCGTCGGTCATATTCTCCCGCATGTCAATTCGCCTATGTTTCCATGTCGATATTGTTTGGCATAGAGTTCTGTCAGTGGTTCTATTTCCGTCATCCACATTTAGTTTTTTCTTGTTCGTTCTCATCCTTCGGTACCTGGCTAATCCTCGTAATTTGGTCTTCGTGATATATCAGAGTTCGCTTTCTCCCCACTTGGCCGTGCATCAATTAGTTCATCATCATCATATGACTGGCCACTAGAGGAATAGGGCCTGTACGAATTTCTTCTGTCTCGCCTTGACAGATCGTTAATGAACACGGGGCACATTGTAACCGAATTTGAAGGCTCTTTCAACCGTGATTTGGTGACCAGTGTCAATCAAGTATAATCCAGTGCAACTCGATATGGGATTCTTTATAGCAATACAGAACCGTTCCCAAAGATGCTGACGGATTCTCTCTCATGGTCGATGAGGGTTTTTGCAACGTAATCAGCATGACAACAAGAGATAAATTGATAAACACAGAATAGCAGACATAGGTCACCTTTAAGATGTGACATCCATACCAGTCGGTTCTCAAATCGTATGGTCCTCTGCACGACAAGGTAGACGTCGGCTAGTGCGATTTTCTGCATGCAACTGATCAGTCCCTCACCTTTGTATATTGAACTGATGGAAACCGGCTTCCTCCTACTGTTTTATTCACTTTGAAAATTCTGTAGTTCCATATTTTTATCTATAACTACCTCTAGGAACCTATTCTGGTTTAGTATCTCTTGGGCTTGTTGGAATTCAGTATCTGTTGCGTCTAGCATACCAGTCCGTCTTGTTTGATCGGTTAGTCGACAAATTAAGTCTGTCGCATTTCTATGGACTTTCCATTCAACTCTTCTTGAAAATAATTATTAAATTCAAATTTCACTCTTGTTTGAACTCTTACTTAGTGCACACTTTTGCGACGGTCAGGATTAGAGCCCCGTTCAAGCTTTCATGAGACAATCGTGTTGACCAGTGCCACATTCAGTTAAACTCGAATAACACGAATAACCTCATCAGGATGTAGCTTGACTAAAACAAAAGTAGGTACAAAATCAAAATCCTAGAAAATGTACAGATGANGTAGGTACAAAATCAAAATCCTAGAAAATGTACAGATGAATGCGACTATCGAAATATCATTTATTATAGTCGCTACACGCTCCCCAAGCACTTGTTACCGACAGCGGAATACATCACTGGTACTGTTTTGCAGTTTCACTTAGTAAGTATTTGTTAGCACTATCTGTCAATATCACTACTGAATCCACACTCCGGTGAAGCTACAGAAAACGTTGTGTGCAATCTGATTGCTTATTCGTTAGCCGAACTATAGAAAAAGTCTCACCAACCTCCCAATCCTGTGACACGGTACAACAGTCAAATGTTACTAGGTAGCATGCTGTTGCTCCTTTCTTTGGATGTTTCTACGTTGTACTGTATTAGTCTGCGAGACACTGGTAGTCAGATATGACATACGCCAAATGTTTCTTGTCTCTATACACAACAAGCATGTTCAGTTTTTGATTTACAAATCATCTGAGTTAGATAATTGTCTGCCTCTGAGCCTTTTCCAGATGAGTACGACGAATAATTTAGCTTATAAAATGCACGAAACTGATAGAGGGTGTCATCGATACGGCAAATTGGGTGTGTATGTTCAAACTGCAGTGGTCAATACATTATTGAGTATTCTGTTATTACTGTCTACACATACATATCAGTTCGTTATATTAAGATTTATGTTACATTCATTTCAGGTTAATTTACAGCTCGGATGGACAGTCAGCTGTTGACGAGTTACAAATGTGGTGAATTTCTGAAGATGTGTTTTTATTCTAGCCCTAAGGATCAGGAAAAACCTTTGATGGCGGAAATTTACACAGGATGCATGTGTAGCACAGTCATATCATTGTTTGTTACGGTACCCTCATTTTACTAGTAAACGCACCGCAATTGTTTATCCCATTAACTGTTGCTGACTTTTCTCAATAACCGATTTATTCATTTATCAAAACCACTAAACAATACTCAGAATCTAAAACTCGATCTCTACAATTACGGGAATTACATACTCATAGAAATTTTGACTCACTATGTCACGAGAAATATGTTTACAGACTCAATACCCAATGAACTATTGAAGACATTTGTGGAGTTCGAAAGATTTAAGTTATTTTTGCTGATGATGATTGGTAGTCATGCCAAGTCGAGCTGGATATTTTGCTGTTCTACCTACTACTTCAAAGTTCGAAAAATTGTGACATGCAGCCGGGTGTGCGAACAAAGACAGGTCTTCAGCCGATCTATCTCCAACCAGTTTGCTCACCTTCAGATACACACCCCCTGATATACTTTTCCCAAACGTAACTACTTTTCATGTCATCTTCAAGTTGGCAACCTCCTAAAACTAATTGTGTTGTTATGAACAGATAAATGATACCCATCTTTTTACGCGTTCAGAAAGGTTCAGACATATGCCTTTTCACAGAACCGTGATGGGACGTTCTTTCTTAGAGTTCAATTCAGCTCAGTTGATTGAAGGCAATTGAACCTAATTCTTTTGACTGAACACACGTTAACCTTAGTATGACTGAAAAGCCACTTCGGTTTCGTTTATCTTATTAAGTATCTGCACCTATTTTAGATTCCCGTTCAAGCCCCAAATTTTAGTTACTTTTCTTGACAAAATTAGGTCAGAACTACCGTTGAATTTGATTACCATTCACCAGTCAGTTCGCAAGCTACACTGCGCTGTACCTAGTTGCCTCACTGAATTCCAATTATTTTGCTTAACTTTACAATCTGCATTGTTCCTTCCTGCCATAAACGATCTGGTGAAGCGATGCCTACGCGAGAGATCAGTGCTAATTTTCACGGTACCGTCTAGTATATGCACACCTTCATGAGTCTCGTGACAAACATGGACGCAGGCACTAGTCGGGTGATTCTATCTTGGGAAAGTCGTCCTGTAGAGGCTAGGCACCTACATACTTCACTGTTCTGCTAACTGAGGTATTTGACAGAAGAAGTGGACTATGGGAAACATACGTTGTGACACAATGTCAGCAATCACCACAGTATATGTAAGACCCTGGGCCTTACCAACTAAAACCCTCATATTAAAATTTCAGATACCAACTGTTAAAGAGTGCGAATGAGCGAATTAAAGGTATACGTTGAGTAAACTGCAGTCTGAAGATGACGTGATTTACCAGATCCACTGTGCATATAATGCGGAAACAACAAAAGGAGAGCTGATTCGTTCGTAAAGATGATATGTACTTTTGAGATGTTCCACGCGAACACTGGAGAATCGTGCCGGACTATCAATAAGTGTGAGAAGAGGATCACCGGAACAATGTAATGGTGTGGTCTATTTGCATGTGGTAATGGTGGCTCAGCTGTTTGTTACCAAACAAAACGACATGATTCAGTAATTTGCTTCTCTACCTGAAATCAAACCCATTGCGCAGAAGGGATCCACAAAAAGAATCCTGCAGTGACTATCTTATGATAAAAAAGCATGTAGTATTGGTATTATTTACAGAATGTCCAAACTGCACAGCGTGTGGTGAGCTTTCATACGACGACTAGTGGCTACTTGGGAAGTTATCCAGTCAGAGAAAGATTTACAAGTTCCGCAATGCCAACCTTATGACATGCTATAGTGGCGTGGATACTGTGTCGTGAAAAAAACGTATTTTGATTTACAAGTTTAATCAGGTGTATTTCGAGTCGAGCGGATTTGTGTCAGACGGACAGTCAACTGTTATACAATGTTGATACTGTGTTCTACTATTTATTTGGCACAGAAATACATGTTCCGTGAATCCGAGTTTGTGAGAGTTGATGATTTGTTTGTATTAACTTCACACTCCATAAATGTTTATCTTTTTTATTCACACCTTTACTGTAGTTTGATGGCCAGCATTTCATGTAACTTCCAATGTAACTGCAGGTTGAACTGTTATCTTATCGTCATTCAACCACGCACAAACAGCTGCCGTTAGTTTTCGCCATTAACATTAAATGAAAACCATGTTACAAAATCCTCAAATATTGAAAGACTTTTTAGTTGCAATGCTAATAAGCTTATCGTTTCGCAACTACCCGTACTCTCTGCATCACTAAGAATCCCAAAGGTTGCATATAGTTTAATTATATTGCGATGACCGTCTTCCCTGCAGCTGACGGATACACTGCTGTTAATCCATTTGCAGGTAGACTAGGCGTGAGAAGAACTACTGGGCACGTGTACTAAGGTAGGCTATTTGTGATAACTGACCATTGAATCAATATGTTCATTAAACTACTTACATGACCATTCTGGAATAGCACATTTTCTGTCCGTTAGCATTTTAGCAGGAATAGGTTAGAACTTACTTCTGTCGGTCGTATGAATACACACACATGCGCACAGTTGGCAAAATCCGTCTTCGGTTTAGTCTGTCACACTGACCGAAACCGAGGGTAATTGCGCGCCACCGTCACCACAAGTGGCTTGCCGTGCACCACTTGTTATTCCAATTGCACACCGCATATTCAGTGTAAACCCGACGGAACAACACCTAGGGGACGTGTGATTTGAGGTCTCTCTGGTTTAATTGGCCAATTTCCGATAGCCAGTTGACATATCAGTGTGAAATGGAAATCTCTGTCCCTTGAAACAAAAAAGTGTAGATACTCTAACGGTAAGAACTAAGCTAGAGGAAAGATATGGACAGTATAAGACAATAAGTATTTCAGTATATGACTGTATTTTACTGTACCTTGATTGGGAGTGGGAGAACAGAAGTTTAAATTTCGACTGACGTCCAATCTATAGTTCAAACAGAGCTGATGGAATGCGAAGGTAGTAGATCACTGTGATCCAAGTTTCTGAAAGGCGAGTCTGATGGTTTACTAGTCGACGGCCTTCGTTGATTGGTACAATCAAAAAAGTGGATACAACAGACAACTTACTTGCCCTCAACATACTAGTCACCTCTTCTTTGGCAGTGTGCTATAGATACTTTGACGATCTACCAATCTCGGACGGCCAGTGCAGTTGTGACCAAGTTCATCGGCCACGAAAGTGTCACTCACCGAACCTTCAAATGCCCGTCCGAATCATATTCTTCCAGCCGGTCGAGTTCAAGGTCACACTTTCTAATAATCTGCAGTCGGTATTCCAAATCTAACGACTTGGATAATGTCATGGTATCGTAGCTTCTGGACACCAAAATTCTGTTTACGTGCCGTATGCTTCCCCTATAGCAATAACTTCGGAATCTTTTCGCTAGCCATCCAACAGACGTGTCTCAGCCAATGAAGCTGACAGAGTATCAGTTTGACTTAAGTCTTGCCCAATTTCCGCTCGTGAAGGAACAGTGTCCGGTCAACGAGTACACAAGGTGCGCCCTAAACATTTTGAGTAAAAGCGGCGCAGATGACGCACCTTCCATTGATACAGTGCCCAGGTTCTACTATTGTACAACGGCATTGACAGCATCATTTGGCAGCAGTCAAGCAGCTTGCTTTTTATCATCAGGCTGCGGTTCTTCCAGAAACGTCCTCAAGGGTGTCCGAAAGCAGCGCTAGCCTTCGCCACACCAACTCGCAATTCTTGTTCCACACTCTGCTCTGTCGACAGATTGCTACACAATAAGATGAAGTCTGTCTACCTGTCGTCATTAATGAGGACCTCAAATGAGGACAAAACACCTCTAAGCAGAGGAGTTTGAAAATATTTCACGTGTGTTGACATCCACGCCACATCTGCATGCTGCTGAGGTCGCTCTTCTCGACTGTTGTCTACTGGACACCAGACTTCATTGCCATCTAAAACATTTACATAACCAACAACCGGCGACTGCTACAGTTTGCTGAGACTTTTGCTATTCGTAGATGGTATCACTTCTCCGCTGAAAAAAAGATGTTGTTTCTACTGAAACCGCCATAGTATATGAGCAACTTCATTGTTCGTGCTTGTTTATGTGGATATATGTGCGCACCTTTGCAATTCGTTCCACTAACTTTGTTTTATCCCGTTGCATAAACGCCGATAACTCAGTATCTACTTAATGAGATGCAGATAAACACGCTAAGCAATAAATCGTGGACTCTGTTATTCTTTACTTCTGTTTCCAAATTCATTACTTTTGCACTACAACGTGTAGGCAGAGGCAGTAGCAGTTATCATAATTAGTTGGATAAATAAGTAGCGCTTGTTTAGAAACTAAATGCATATAGCTGTGTGCGAACGAAAGCCACAATGACAACTGGGGTTCTGTCGTATAATTGTCTAATGGGTGTTACAGGCAACTAAGTGACAGAACATTTAGTATTATACAAAGCTGTTTCTGCTCAGGGCAACTTGTAGGTCACAACACTTCTTCTGGTAGTAATGTAAGCTGCAGTAGCTGCCTCTATTTTCTAATCTACGTGCTGAGCGAATTTTGAAATACAATAACGCATTCACCCTGGCAGCGAGCTGGGAGCCTGCGTAAGGGTCATGCAGACTAATGCAACCTCTCATGACACAGCTGCTTCTCTAATGTCGGCGTCATTCAGCTAAAATTTTCATTACGCACCTATCAAAAACCGTTCCCTCTAACTTATTTTTCGTGCACCTCATCGATATAACGTCTAATTTGACCTTGGACAGCCGTCAGATGAATACCACTGATAAGCACGACGCGTATTGCGTAAACCTGCACAGATCACGTCACTTATTACTGCTGTAAATTCGAATCTTCACTCTCATCATGGTCCATTTGCGGGTCGCGTACAACCTGTAATTACCCAAAGAACGCCGGGGCCATGTAGAATTTAAAAGAGTTCCCCGCTGCTCTCTGAGACATACCGGTGCTCGTCAAGCTGTATTTGTTGTAGTAGTGAAGCTATGAACAAAAATAGCGTAATGTGTGAATCTCAGTAAGGTGCTGCATGCCTCCTGGTGATCGGGCTTGCGCATGCTACAGAAGTGTTGAGTACTCAACAGCAATAAATGAATGGCCGTGTTATGGTCTCATGTCAACTTATGGCGATAATGTGTTCGGTTTTGCGTTACGACAATTTGATCAGTTGAGCAAATACCGAACGGTGTTGCATCGAACTACCTATAGTGTTTCGGGATAAACCGATATTGGTCTGTTCTTCGGAACCCGTTGCTCAATCCCCCTGCAAAGTCAGGGTGCATATAGTTTTTGCGTTATTCACTTGGTGTCCCTTGTGTTGTGACCTTCGACAACGACAGTACGTCCGTGGCGGTATTCATTTTCACTAACTGCGGGTATCTAACATCCAGACTGTTGAACAAGAGCTGCCTCTACACAGAGATGACGTAAATGTATGAAACAATTTGGCTAAGATAATAGCTGACAGTCGCATGTTCTCATGAGACGGGCTGCAATCGACTCGAAATTAAGTGTTAAGCACTGAACGTAAAAGTATGCTCAACCTCTTATGTCGTTTTGTGCTCCATAAGCTGAATGTGCACTGTTAAAATATCTGCCTGTGTTGAGCGTTCAACGATAGTTGTGTTTTATGAATAGCCGGTGACCACGATCTGTGTCTTTATCAATTCCCTCTTTGCTGGCCCTTCTTATATTCGAAATCTTGTTAGAGATCACAAGGTTTTCTTGCAAAGATTGACATTATCATTCGAATCATGAGCGCGACGAATCTTCTCTCCCACAAACGTTGATGTTGATGAATTACCGAGTCTTGATTTCGTTTACTTGTGGAAACTTGTTCTTACATAGTTTTTACTTCCTTACTTTCTAGTGATGGAACTTTTTTGTGTTCAGCCTGGTTTCATTTTCCGCTTGATCGCTCCGCCATTACGTGATACGCCGCATTTGATCGTATTCGAGTGGGTCACTAGTCTCGGGGCGTGTGTATCAGGTGGATCCAATGTCAAGGTTTATTGTTATTCTTGTACGTTCTGTTACCTTTGTGCTCTATTGTCGCGCACTTTTCTTCATACATCTTACGTTCACTTTATGTATAAACCGTTTGTCTATTGTTTGAATCACTACACACTTCGTCCACGCGCGTTTCGTCTTCTGCTTTCACGTGGTCGTGGTAATCGTGGGCAAGTTGTGACAACATCCTTCTAACACACTTGGAGGAACCAAATTCGCTGGAATTTCTCTGTTACTGAAAGGGGAAAACTTCTTGCAACAGAGCGGATTAGGTGTGATGGGATTGTAGCGACTATAATAAATGATATTTTGATAGTCG